>JADRCD010076587.1:8128-19319 GCA_019843815.1 Montemys delectorum | reverse complement strand
TATCATCAGCAAATAGTGATAATTTGACTTCTTCCTTTCCAATTTGTATCCCTTTGATCTCCTTTTGTTGTCTAATTGCTCTGGCTAGGACTTCAAGTACAATATTGAATAGATAGGGAGAGTGTGGGCAGCCTTGTCTAGTCCCTGATTTTAGTAGGATTGCTTCAAGTTTTTCTCCATTTAGTTTGATGTTGGCTACTAGTTTTCTGTATATTGCTTGTTTAAGTATGTGTCTTGAGTTCCTGATCTTTCCAAGATTTTTATCCTGAAGGAATGTTGGATTTTGTCAAATGGTTTCTCAGAGTCTAATGAGATGATTGTACAGTTTTTTTCTTTGAGTTTGTTTATATAGTGAATTACATTGATGGATTTCAGCATATTGAACCATCCCTGTATCCTGGAATGAAGCCTACTTGATTATAATGGATGATCGTTTTGATGTGTTCTTGGATTCTGTTTGCAAGAATTTTATTGAGTATTTTTGCATTGATATTCATAAGGGAAATTGGTCTGTTAGATTTTTTTGTGGTTTAGGTATAATAATAATTGTTTTGTAGAACGAATTGGGTAGAGTACCTTATGTTTCTATTTTGTGGAATAGTTTGAGGGTATTGGTCTTCTTTGATACTCTTATAAAATACTGTACTAAGCCCATCTGGTCCTGGACTTTTTTTGGTTGGGAGACTGTTAATGACTGTTTCTATTTCACTAGCAGATATGGGACTATTTAGGTCATTGATCTGATCTTGATTTAACTTTGGTATCTGATATCTGTACAGAAAATTATCCATTTCATCTAGGTTTTCCAGTTTTGTGAGTATAGGCTTTTGTAGTAGGCTCTCACGATTTTTTGGATTTCCTCAGTATCTGTTGTTATGTCTCCCTTTTCATTTCTGATCTTGTTAATTAGGATACTGTCTCTGTGCCCTCTAGTTAGTCTGGCTAAGGGTTTATCTATTTTGTTGATTTTTCTCAAAGAACCAGCTCCTGATTTGGTTGATTCTTTGTATAGTTCTTTTTGTTTCTATTTGGTTGATTTCAGCCCTGTGACTATTTCCTGCCTTCAACTCCTTTTGGGTGAATTTGCTTCTTTTTGTTCTAGAGCTTTCAGATGTGCTGTCAAATTGCTGGTATACATTCTCTCCAGTTTCTTTTTGTAGGCACTTAAAGCTATGAGTTTTCCTCTTAGGACTGCTTTCATTGTGTCCCATAAGTTTGAGTATGTCGTGGCTTCATTTTCATTAAACTCTAGAATGTCTTTAATTTCTTTGTTTCTCCCTTGACCAAGTTATCATTGAGTAGAGTGTTGTTAAGCTTCCACGTGTATGTGGGATTTCTATTTTTTATGTTGTTATTGAGGTGCAGCCTTAGTCCATGGTGATCTGATAGGATGCAAGGAATTATTTCAATCTTCTTGTATCTGTTGAGGCCTGATCTGTGACCAATTATATGGCCAATTTTAGAGAATGTACCATGAGATGCTGAGAAGAAGGTATATACTTTTGTTTTAGGATAAAAAGTTCTATAGATGCTAGGCAATTAAAGGTGCATGCCTTTAATCCCAGCACTTGGGAGGCAGAGGCAGGTGGACTTCTGAGTTCGAGGACAGCCTGGTCTACAGAGTGAGTTTCAGGACAGCCAAGACAAAACAGAGAAACCCTGTCTCGAAAAAAAAAAGTTCTATAGATATGTTAAATCCATCTGTTTCATAACTTCTGTTAGTCTCACTATGTCTTTGTTTAGTTTCTGTTTCCATGATCTGTCCATTGCAGAGAGTGGGGTGTTGAAATCTCCCACTACTATTGTTTGTGGTTTAATGTGTGCTTTGAGCTTTAGTAAAGTTTCTTTTATGAATGTAGATGCCCTTGCATAGAGCATAGAGGTTCAGAATGAAAGTTCCTCTTGGTAGATCATACCTTTGTTGAACATGAAGTGTCCCTCCTTATCTTTTTTGATCACTTTAGGGTGAAAGTCAATTTTATTCAATATTAGAATTAAAAAATGGCTACTCCAACTTTTTTCTTCGGACCATTGGCTTGGAGAATTATTTTCCATCCTTTTATTCTGAGGTAGTGTCTGTCTTTGTCTCTTGGTGAGTTTCCTGTATGCAACAAAATGTTGGGTCCTGCTTACATATCCAGTATCATAGTCTGTCTTTTTATTGGGGAATTGAGTCCATTGATATTAATAGATATTAAGGAAGGTAATTGTTGCTTCCTGTTATTTTTCTTGTTAGGGTTGGAAATCTGTTCATGTGGCTATCTTCTTTTAATTTTGTTGGAAAATTACTTTTTTTGTTTTTTCTATGATGTAGTTTCCCTCCTTATGTTGAAGTTTTCCATTTATTACCCTTTGAAGGGCTAGATTTGTGGAAACATATTGTGTAAATTTGTTTTGTCATGGAATACTTTGGTTTCTCCATCTATGGTAATTGAGAGTTTTCCTGGGTATAGTAGCCTGGGCTGGCATTTGTGTTCTTATAGGGTCTGTATGACATCAACCCAGGATCTTCTGGCTTTCATAGTCACTGGCAAATTTCTGGTATAATTCTGATAGGCCTGCCTTTATATGTTACTTGACCTTTTTCCCTCACTGCATTTAATATTCTTTCTTTGTTTTGTGCATTTGGTGTTTTGACTACTATGTGGTGGGAGGAATTTCTTTTCTGCTCCAGTGTATTTGGAGTAGGCTTCTTGTATGTTCATGGACATCTCTTTCTTTAGGTTAGGGAAGTTTTCTTCTATTTGTTGAAGATATTTACTGGTCCTTTAAGTTGGAGGTCTTCACTCTCTTTTATACCTATTATCCTTAGGTTTGGTCTTCTCATTGTGTCCTGGATTTCTTGGATGTTTTGGGTTAGGAGCTTTTTGCATTTTGTGTTTTCTTTGACTGTTGTGTCAAGGTTTTCTATGGTATCTTTTGCCCCTGAGATTCTCTCTTCTATCTCTTGTATTCTGTTGGTAATGCTTGCATCTATGGTTCCTGACTTCTTTCCTAGGATTTCTATCTCCAGAGTTGTCTCTCTTTATGATTTCTTAACTGTTTCTACTTCCATTTTTAGGTCCTGGATGGTTTTGCTCATTTCCTTCACCTGTTTGATTGTGTTTTCCTGTAATTCTCTAAGTGATTTTTGTGTTTCCTCTTTAAAGGCTTGAACCTGTTTACCTGTGTTCTCCTATATTTCTTTAAGGGAGTTATTCATGCTCTTCTTAAATTCCTCTATCATCAGCTTGAGATATGATTTTAGATCCAAATCTTGCTTTTCTGGTGTTTTGGGATATCCAGGACTTGCTGCGGTGGGAGTACTAGGTTCTGATGAAGCCAAGTAGTCTTGGTTTCTGTTGGTAAGATTCTTGCATTTGCCTTTCGCCATCTGTTGGTCTCTGGTGTTAGATGTTCTTGCTGTCTCTGGCTGGAGCTTGTTCCTCCTGTGGTTCTGTAAGCCTGTGTCAGCACTTCTGGGAGATCAGCTCTCCTCAGGTAAGACCTGTGTGCAGTGGGCTGTGGATCAGTTGTCCCTCCTGAGTCCTGGGGTAAGAACAAACCCTGGAGACAGGCTCTCCACTTGCAGGAAGGGGCAGAGAGAGGTGTGGATCTGTAGTACTTCCTCCTAGGTGAAGAAGGTGGTAGAAAGGATCCTGTGCTGGCTGCCCTGCCACTTCTGAGGCCTGTGCCTCCTGGCTGATCCCACCTTAGAAGGTCACTGGAGAGAAAATGGAGATCTCACCTGAGTCTCTGGGTTGGAGCACTCCCCAAAGGCAAGCTCTCAGCTTGCGGGGAAGGGGCAGAGAGGGCTGAGGATCTGCTGAACCTCCTCCTAGGTGAATACAGAGGTAGAAAGGATCCTGCCCTGCTGCTTTTGAGGCCTATGCCTCCTGGCTAATGTTGAACATTTCTTTAGGTGCTTCTCAGCCATTCAGTATTCCTCAATTGAGAATTCTTTGTTTACCTCTGTATCCCATTTTTTTTTTAATAGTTTACATTGTTCTCTGGAGTCTAACTTCTTGAGTTCTTTGTATATGTTGGGTATTAGCCCTCTATCAGATGTAGGGTTGGTAAAGATCTTTTCCTGATATGTTGGTTGCTGTTTTGTCCTATTGATAGTGTCCTTTGCCTTACAGAAGCTTTGCAATTTTATGAGGTCCCATTTGTCAATTCTTGATCTTAAAGCATAAGCTATTGGTGTTCTGTTCAGGAAATTTTCCCCTGTGCCCATATACTGGAGGCTCTTTCCACTTTTTTTTCTACTAGTTTCAGTGTATCTGGTTTTATGCGGAATCCTTGATCCACTTGAAGTTGAGCTTTGTCCAAGGAGATAAGAATGGACTATTTTTTTTCTCATAACACATTTGGAAAGATTAATCATAATGCCTGGACTTAAGATGAAGTGTTTCTGATTGCACTGATAAAAAAGTGAAAGAAATTGAAAAAAATGTTTTTAGAAATAAATATATAATCCTACTGACACAAGTCCCAAATTGCAGAAGCCTGTCTCTCCTCTTGTTAATTCAATAGCAGATCATAGGTTATCAGAGGCATCCAAATTTTCTCATCTTTTATCAAGATTACAAGAACAAAAACATAGTATGCACAATGGCCATTGGTTACTGACTTCATACATTATCATAAATATTAGAGTAAGTTCAAGAGCAAAGGAAGAAAAACAGAAGTAGGCAGAACACACATGAAGAAAAGAATTTGAGATATTGGACTAACTTACTATCCACTAAGAATTTCTGAAGAAATATCCAATCAATGATCATGATAATTCCATAAACTAGACACTGTTGAGGAAACTAAGGTAAAACAAATCAATAGGAATAGAAAGCTTTCTAGAAATTATAAAGTTTTCTAGAGATTATAAAAGCACAGGAAACATGCTCTCTCTTTAGGCATCAGTCAATAGGAAAAAATTATAAAGAGTCAGACCAATTACTATAATATTAAAGTTAGTATCAAAAGATCAATGAATTTTTACTGTTATATTCATGTACTGGTTGGTTTTGTGTGTCAACTTGACACAGGCTGGAGTTATCACAGAGAAGGGAGTTTCAGTTGGGGAAGTGCCTCCATGAGATCCAGCTGTGGAGCATTTTCTCAATTAGTGATCAAGGGGGTAGGGCCCCTTGTGGGTGGTGCCATCCCTGGGCTGGAAGTCTTGGGTTCTATAAGAGAGCAGGCTGAGCAAGCCAGGGGAAAAGCCAGTAAGGAACATCCCTCCATGGCCTCTGCATCAGCTCCTGCCTCCTGACCTGCTTGAGTTCCAGTCCTGACTTCCTTTGTGATAAACAGCAATATAGAAGTAAGCTGAATAAACCCTTTCCTCCCTAACTTCCTTCTTGGTCATGATGTTTGTGCAGGAATAGAAACCCTGACTAATACAGTTCATGTAGAAAGTAAATTCTTAGAAGTCATTCTAATGACTTGATTTCTGTTTGTAAATCACATATTATGTTCATTTCTGCATTAATTCCACAAATATTTATGTAACACTTTCCTAACTCCCTGGAAGTATATACTCAAAGCATTGAATCAATATTGAAGACATTTCTGAACTTGCATGTTCATTTTGTTATGGTGGGTTGGCCTAATACTGCTTTGTATGCTAATGCTAACTTGGGGCCCCCAAAGACAAGAGAGTCCACACATAAGACACTGAGTGATCCTGCTCCCAGTTAATTGTAATTGATAAATAAAGATCCCAACAGCCAATAGCTAGGCAGGAGAGACATAACATAGGTGGGGTTGAGGTTTTGCAGGCTTGGTGCAAAGAGGACAAAGAAGACAGAAAGAGAAGGAGGAAATCACCATGGAATAAAGGAAAAGCATGCAGGAGAGGAGGAAGAAAAAACCAGTCTTGGTTAGCTGAGTCAACTTGGGATTATCAATAGGAAAGTAGATTCTAACAGCATAGAGGGTAGGCAGCTGCCCAGCTAGTGTGCTATTTAGGGTATATTGTAAATATAAAGGCTGTGAATGTGTTTTCTTCCTGGAACTCAATAACCAAATGCGGGGTAGGAACCCTGCACCAGGATTTTTAATATTATTTACTACATCTTGTCATCATTAGCAATATCCAAGATATAAAACTAAGTGCCCATCAATAGACAACAAATAAAAATGAGGCATGTATGCCAAATAAAATTCTATACGCTTCAATAAGAAGGAAATTCTGCCATTTGTAATAACATATGTGGAACAAAAGGACATTATACTAATTGAAATGAACCAACTATAAGAATATACAATGTGTTAATTTTCAATCTCATTATGATGTAAAAAATTATATATAATCAGATGTGTGACATATGAACCACATAGTAACTTTTGGTTTGCTTTAGTTTTTATGAAAAATTTTAATTCTTATAAAAATAATTTTAATATTACTATTATTGTTTTTTTTACTATTTACTTTACATTCCAACTATAACTTCACCTCCCCCTTCTCCTCCCAGCCCCTCTCTTTCACCTCACCAAACTGCCATCCTTCTTTCTTCCCTTTCCCCTCAGAAAAGGCTCAGAAAAAAAGGGAGTCCTCCCATGGATATCAACCTGCCTTTGTATATCAAGTTGCAGTTAGGAGTTGGCTCATCTTCTCCTATAATGGCTAGATATGGCAGCCCAGTTAGAAGAAAATTCTTAGGGAAATGGATGGATCTGGAGAATATCATCCTGAGTGAGGTAACCCAATCACAAAAGAACACATATGGTATGCACTCTCTGATAAGTGGTTATTAGCCCAGAAGTTCAGAAATACATGAAGTACAAACCAAAAACCACAAGAAACTCAAGAAGAAGAAAGACCAAAATGTAGACACTTCATTCCTTCTTAAAAGGGGGAACAAAATACTCATTGAAGGAGTTGCAGAGACTAACTATGGAGCAGAGACTGAAGGAAGGACAAGCCAGCCTGATATAGCTATCTCCTGAGAAGCTCTGACAGTACTTGACTAATACAGAAGTAGAGGCTTGCAGCCATCCATTGAACTGAGTACAGGGTCCCCAATGAAGGAGTTAGAGAAAGGACCCAAGGAGCTGAAGGGTTTGCAGCCCCTTAGGACGAACAACAATATGAACTAACTAGTACCCTCAGAGCTCCCAGGGACTCAACCACCAACCAAGGACTATACATGGTGGGACTGATTGCTCTGGCAGCATGTGTATAATAGAGGATTGCAAAGTTGGTCATCAATGGGAGGAGAGGCCCTTGGCTCTGTGAAGGTCCTGTGCCCCAGTGTAGGGGAATGCCAGGGCCAAAAAGCAGGAGAGGGTGGGGAGGTGAGCAGGGGGAGGCAGAAGGAACAGGGGTTTGTTCTTGTTTTTTGGTTTTTGTTTTTGGAGGGGAACTAGAAGAGGAGAAGTCATGTAAATAAAAAAAATATCTAATAAAAAAAGAAGAAGAAGAAAGGGATCTAAAGGTAGGCAACAGTCAGGTACAGCCCCTGCTTCTGCTGTTGGGAGTCCCATATGAAGACCCAGCTTCAGAACTAATGTGTGTGTGTGTGTGTGTGTGTGTGTGTGTGTGTGTGTGTGCGTGCGTGCATGCGTGCATGAATGTGCGTGCATCAAAGGCTTATGTCTGTCTCATACATGCTCTCTGGTTGGTGGTTCAATCTCCGTGGGCCTTTATCTTGCTAGGTTAGTTGACTCTATATGATTTCTAGTGGTATTCTTGAAATCTCTGGCTCCTTCAATCCTTCATCCCCTTCTTCCACAAGATTTCCTGAGCTCCATCTAATGCTTGGTTGTGGTTCTCTGCATCCATTTCCATCAGTTGCTGGGTGAATCCTCTCAGGTGACAGTTATGCTAGGTGCCATTCTGGAAGTATATCAGAATATTATTGATAGTGTTGGGGAAAGACTATCTCTCATGGCATGATTCTCAAGGTGGGTCAGTCGTTTGTTGACCATTCCCTCAATTTTTGCTCCATATTTACTCCTGCACATCTTGTTGACAAGCAAAATTGTAGGGCAAAGGCTTTGTTACTGGATTGGTGTACTCATCCCTCCATTGGAAGTCTTTTCCTGTTCTAGGAGATGGCCATTTCAGGCTCCATATCCCCCATTGCTAGGAGTCTTAGCTAGTGTTACCCTCACAGATACCTGGTAATTTCTATTGTTCTAGGTTTCTAGTTTATCCTAGAGATGTCCCCCAACATCCATTCAAGTTCTCCCTCCCTGTACTCTCTCCTTCAATTGTCCCACAACTTGATCCTTCATGTTACCCTCCACAACCCCTCCCTACCCAGATGAATTTGAGAATCATTCTTTCTGTATCTTTGAAGAATTGTATTGGTATTTTTGATAGGGATTTCATTGAATCTGTAGATTGCTTTAGGTAGGATGGTCATTTTACTATGTTAATTCTGCCAATCCATTATCATGGAAGATCTCTCCATTTTCTGAGATCTTCTTCAATTTCTTTTTTGAGAGACTTGAAGTTATTGTCATACAGATCTTTTGTGTGTTTGATTAGGGTTACCCCAAGATATTTTATATTTATGTGGCTATTATGAAGGGTTTTGTTATTTATAATAAAGGATTAAGACCATCTCAAACTAAAACAAGGTTGATTAAAACAACATGACAAAGATATGGCTCTTTATGTCAGCATACTCCTAATTACCTGAATCAAAATTATCACAACATAATGAATATAGAAAGGAAATATTCTACTATTGAATGTGTTTAAAAATAAATGCAGGGAACTTCATTTTATAATTTTAATATCAAAAAGATACTTTTTATTGAAATCTTCCTTGTAGAAATAAAGGAAAAATCTTCAATGTATAGAGGATATTAAATTTCCAGCTAGTTGGAGGGCACCAGTGTTTTCACCACAAAAATAAAATATTGAGTGATTCTCTTTCATACTTACAAGCTGGGAAAACAATTCTTTGTAATGCCTGTCTTAGGAATCACAAAATGGTACTGCATAGACATCCTATTGTGACATTCAGAGGAAAATAAAATCAACACTAATTATCACATATAGAAAATATATTAATATATATGAAAATATACATCAGTCAAAAACATTTGAACAGCAACACATCTAAGTAAAGCCATTTTGAGGGGGTGTTGAGACAGACCTGTGTCATGCATAGACATGGTTGTCCTAGAACTCACTATGTAGACTAGGCTGGTCTCTAACTCACAGAGATCTACCTACCTCTGTCTCCCAACTGCCAGGATGGTGTGTGCCACCACAACCCATGACCTAAATGAATCTTTAATAAGCCACTTTAAACATAGTAACTACACTTCACCTGCATAAGTATTTATCAGCTAATAACCAATATTAATGATGAACACAATGTTAATATTATCTTAACAGAACACTCTTCATTTATTTTAGTATTTCTCTTTTAAAATGTTTTCTGGGAAAAGAAGTTAGGGGAAGGCAGAGTGTTGGACCAAAAGCAATTAGTTTAAAGAGACATTTTTGTGGAATGATGTTAATAAGGTTATGGTGTTAAACTAATATTAATTACAGCTTGATTTTAGGCACCTAAGAATAGTGTATGGAGTGTGTGATTCAAGTACAAGCTATTATGTGACACAAAGAAATGTTCTAACATCAGCTTGTACTATGTACTTGCTTCTTCACTAACCAATGGTAATACAGGAATGACACTCAAGTTAGCTTGTCTTGAGATTGTCACCTGACTCAACTCTGAGGTTCTATAAAATCTTTGTTATTTTTCAACCAGACTGAACAAGAGACAATAACCAAGAATGAGAAACCGAACAGTAACAACCTTCATTTTGCTGGGTCTCACAGATGACATTCAGCTGCAAATTCTGCTTTTTATATTTCTGATCCTTTCTTACATGTTGAGTTTATCTGGCAACCTAACCATCATCACCCTCACTCTGATTGACCCTCATCTTAAAACACCTATGTATATTTTCCTCAAAAATTTCTCCTTCTTAGAAATCTCACTCACAACTGCTTGTATTCCCAGATTTCTTTACAGCATATCATCTGGGGACAGGTCCATTACCTATATTGCCTGTGCCAGTCAACTGTTGTTTATAGATCTGTTTGCAGTTACAGAATTTTTTCTTCTGGCTGTCATGTCCTATGACCGTTATGTGGCCATCTGTAAACCTCTGCATTACATAACCATCATGAATAGCAGAATCTGCAAGAACTTCATCTTCTTCTGTTGGGTAGCAGCATTGATCATCATTCTCCCACCAATTGGTCTAGGTTTGGGCCTGGAATTCTGTGACTCAAATATCATTGACCATTTTTGTTGTGATGCAGCTCCTCTCCTGAAAATCTCTTGTTCAGACACATTATTGATAGAACAGATGGTGATAGTTGGTGCTGTGTTGACATTCATCATCACCTTTGTGTGTGTTGTCCTTTCCTATGTTTATATCATCAAGACCATTCTGAGATTTCCCTCTGCCAAGCAAAGGAAAAAGGCCTTTTCCACCTGTTCTTCCCATATGATTGTTGTTTCTATTACTTACGGTAGCTGCATCTTTATTTATGTCAAACCTTCATCCAAGGATGATGTAGCTATCAATAAAGGGATTTCACTTATTATAATATCAATTTCACCAATGATGAATCCCTTTATTTATGCACTGAGAAACAAGCAAGTAAAGCAAGCTTTCAATTACTCAATAAAAAAAATTGCATTCCTCTCAAAGATGTAAAAAAAATTAAAGAATATTAAATTTAAAGAAAAATTAATGAATGTAATATCTGAAGCTTTATTATAGTATCTTTCCTTGTTTTTTAATCTTGCATACTATAAACATGACTTTATCTACCTTGATTCAAACCTAACTTTTTGAATATGTTTAGTCTTGCAGTCAACCTAAAATTGTTGTATGACTGTTATCCCTGGAAACACAATAGGTTTTCTACCATACTTATCACACTTTTAGGTGTGCCTTTTTATTTTATACTGTAGCTAATCAAATGAGTGTGGAAATGATATGTACCACTGATAGGCATAGCCTATAAAAGTGTTCATTAACCATTTGTCAAAAAGGTGGTAATTCTTAAATTATTTTCTATGCTTTGTGCTGGTTATGGATAATCTTATTAATATTTCCTCTATAAAACTTTCTAGGAAGACCTTTCCAATCACTACCAAGTTGAAACTTCTATTAACTATTTAGGTGAACAAGAAACTGATTTAAGTTCTGTCCATTGATCAAGTTTTCA
>JADRCD010076584.1:0-13106 GCA_019843815.1 Montemys delectorum | reverse complement strand
ATGTAGTTTTTATCACTATTGCTCTGTAATACAGCTTGAGGTCAGGGATGGTGATTCCCCCAGAAGTTCTTTTATTGTTGAGAATAGTTTTCACTATCCTGGGTTTTTTGTTGTTCCAGTTGAATTTGCAAATTGCTCTTTCTAACTCTATGAAGAGCTGAGTTGGAATTTTTATGGGGATTGCATTGAATCTCTAGATTTTTTTGTCAAGTTGGCCATTTTTTTACTATATTAATCCTGACAATCTATGAGCATGGGAGATATTTCCATCTTCTGAGATTTTTTCTTTCTTCAGAGACTTGAAGTTCTTGTCATATAGATCTTTCATTTGCTTAGTTAGAGTCACTCCAAGGTATTTTATATTGTTTGTGACTATTGTGAAGGGTGTTGTTTCCCTTATTTCTTTCTCAGCCTATTTATCCTTTGAGTAGAGGAAGGCCACTGATTTGCTTGAGTTAATTTTATATCCAGCTACTTTGCTGAAGTTGTTTATCAGGTTTAAGAGCTCTCTGGTGGAATTTTTGGGGTCACTTATGTATACAATCATATCATCTGCAAATAGTGATATGTTGACTTCTTCCTTTCCAATTTGTATCCCTTTAACCTCCTTTTGTTGTCTAATTTCCCTAGCTAGTACTTCAAGCACTATATTGAATAGATAGGGAGAGAGTAGGGCAGCTTTGTCTAATCTCTGATTTTAGTGGGATTGTTTCAAGTATCTCTCCATTCAGTTTGATGTTGGCTACCAGTTTAGTGTATATTGATTTTACTATGTTTAGGTATGGGTCTTGAATTCCTGATCTTTCCAAGACTTGTATCATGAAAGGATGCTGAATTTTGTCAAATGCTTTTTCAGCATCTAATGAAATCATGTGGGTTTTTTTTCCTTTGAGTTTGTTTTTGTAGTAGATTATTCTAATGGATTTCCATATATTGAACCATCCCTGCATCAATGGGATAAAGCTTTCTTGATCATGGTCAATGATTCTTTTGATTTTTTTATTCAGTTTGCAAGAATTTTATTACTTTAACATCAATATGCATAATCAAGATTGGTCTGAAGTTCTCTTTCTTTCTTTGGTCTTCGTGTGGTTTAGGTCTGAGTATAATTGTGGCTTCATCCTGTTTCTATTTTGTGAAATAGTTTGAAGAGTATTGGTATTAGGCCTTCTTTAAAGAGAGAATTTTCCAATAAACTCATCTGGTTGGTTCTGTTTTTTTTTTTTTTTTTTTTGGTTGGGAGATTATTAATTACTGTTTCTATTTCTTTAGGGGTTATGGGGCTGGTTAGATGGTTTATTTGACCCTGTTTTAACTTTATCATCTTGTATGTGTCTAGAAAATTGTACATTTCATCCTGATTTTCCAGTTTAGTTGAGTATAAACTTTTGTAGTAGGATCTGATGAGTTTTTGAATTTCCACAGTTTCCATTGTTGTGCCTCCCCTTTCATTTCTGATTTTGTTAGTTTGGGTACTGTCTCTTTGCCCTCTGGTTAAGTTGAGAATCTTCACTCTTTTCTATACTTATTATCCTTAGGTTTGGTATTCTCATTGTGTGCTGGATTTCCTGGATGTTTTGGGTTAGGATATTTTTGCATTTTGCATTTTCTTTTACTGTTGTGTCAATGTTTTCTAAGGTATCTTCTGTCCCTGAAATTCTCTCTTCTATCTCTTGTATTCTGTTGCTGATGCTTGCATCTATGGCTCCTGACTTCTTTCCTAGGTATTCTAACTCCAGGGTTGTTTCTGTTTGTGATTTCTTTATTGTTTCTATTTCCATTTTTAGATCTTGGAAGGTTTTGTTCATTTCCTTCACCTGTTTGATATCTTTTTCTGTAATTCTTTAAGTGATTTTGTGTTTCCTCTTTAAGGGTTTCTACCTGTTTGCCTGTGTTCTATATTTCTTTAAGGGAGTTATTTATGTCCTCAAAGTCCTCCATCATGATCATTAGAAGTAACACTAGATCTGAGTCTTGCTTTTCAGGTATGATGTTGTATCCAGGACTTATGATGGTGGGAGAATTGGGTTCTGATGATTCCAAGTAACCATGGTTTCTTTTGCTTCTGTTCTTGCCTCCCTCCATCTGATTATCTCTAGTGCTCCCTGCATTCAATATATCTGACTGGACTTTGTTCTTCCTGTAATCCTGGTTGAGTCGGAAATCCTCAGAGTCCAGCTGTCTCTGTGATTCTGTGATTCTGAGATTCTGTGATCCCGTGATTCTGGGTGTGCCAGAGTTCCTGAGAGTCAAGCTGCTTCTGATACCCCGAGATCCTGGTTTGCCCAAGCTCCTGAGCTCCTGAGCTCCTGTGATCCTGGTTGTGCTAGATCACCTGGGAGTGGAGCCTTCTCTGGGGGTCATGGGACTGGCTGCAGAATTTGAACTCAAGTTAAACCAGGGCAGACTGGAAGGAACCTGAGCCACTGTTTGGGCAGGGTTCCTGAGTTCCTGGATCTTGCTGGCCCCAGTTACTCTTGGTGATGTTGGAATAGATGTTGTGTCCTCCTCACCCCTTATCCAAATATCCTGGGTTTGCTAGAGCACCCAGTATTGGAGCCTCCTCTAGGGGCTGTGAGACTGTTCCACTTAATACTTGCATATGTATTACAGACACACATGTACCTAGAAAAAGTTGTCTTATACTGAAGAAATGCTGAGGAGAGAAAGGGACCCAATTTTACATACCCACTCTGATCTTATCCATTTTACATGTGGTATGCTTTAATATCAGTATATTATGTTGAGTATATACAGAAAGCTAAGTGAACCCTTCAATAGAAGAAAAAGAATTAAAAGAGCCTGGATTGTACAATGTAAGAATATCCATAATAGAGAAATTCCACTTAAATAAACTATTTCATTAGGATTACTAATTACAAAATCACAAGAAGGCAGAATGTACAGAAATATATGGCCTGCTATAGGAAAGAAAAGAAACCAACCAGGAAATGTTTTTTTTTAATGTGAAATGATAGATTGAGATGCCTAACTGTATTAAGGAAGACATGAGAGAAGCAGCTCTTTTTTTTATAAACACTTAAATTACAAAAGAGAAATGGTACAAATGAGTGAAAGATATGAAGGTCTCTAGATAACATGTATAGTGAGCCAAGAAAAGTAGACTTTTAAAATCATATGGGTGATTACTATGGACCATTCCAAGAATTCACTGATATAAAAAAGTTTATTACTGATAACTCAGAAACTACTTCAAAGTAAAAGCTCTCTTGTTTCTATTACTGTATTCAGTTGTTTAGCTGTAGTTACTGGATTCATCAAGGCTGAGTTAGTGTACCAAATGAACAATTTAATTGTACAAGGGCTTAGAGAACTTCCTTGTAATAATAAACTTGCTGAGTAATCTTTTCTCTGAAGTTCCTGGTTACACTGTCAAAAATTTTGTCAAGTCTAAATTATGTTCTGACAGCTCTGCATGTCTAATTTTGCTTTCTCCCCTTTTTGTTCCCCATCTGTTATTCTACAATAAACAATTTTAATTTTAATTCCATTTCATTGTAGAATTCCAAGGGAAGTCAACCCCCATGAAACACCACATTACTTTTTGCATATATCCAAAATCAGAACACAAGGTTTGTCTGTCAAAGCATAATATTAAAATATTAAATATAGCACCTGTCTACACATATTAATTTGTGAGATCTTAAAAAAAACAAGATGTTACTTAAAAGGCTAAAATATTACTGGATGTCTAATTTCAATATTCTCAATATGACTTTATCTAGAAAGAACACTTTCAAGTAAGAATGTGGACATTAGAGTGACTGATTGCCTTATTGGAAAAGGACTTGGAAGGTATCCCTGATAGTAAAAGTCATCTGAAATCAAAGTAATAAAGTAGGTATCTAGATTCTAAAAATGGTGGTCCCAGAGAAAACGAAACTATCATATTGGTCTTCTGTATTCTGGATTTGTGAGAAAATGATTGCTATTTGCACATTCATAGGAACTAAGAAGCTAACATATCACATAAACGTAGAATAAATACAAGTAATATTTTTACTGAAGTTAATACTTTTCCATTTAGGACGGTAAAATAGTTTTCAAGCATATTAAAAGAACTTGGGGATATTTAGTGACACTATAAATAAAATTTTGAGTTAAGCTTTCTACATTTAAATGAGAACAACTAGTATATTAGTGTATAATATTGCTTTTCTCTATTACATAAAAATCATTCATGTTTGTAGTACATAAATTTATGTACTTTATTTAAATTCTGAACTTTTAATTCAGAATATATCAAGATCACTATAATTAGTGTTTCTGTAGGATTACATCTTCTAGAGATAAAGTCATACCTGGAGTATCTTGTTAGTTATAGTTCTAATATGTTCTTTAAAAGAATTATTTTTGTTTTTTTCTTATTTTAAAAATAATTTTTATCAATTATTATGAATATCTCAAAAATTCATATCTTACTTTGACTTCTGAAATTCATCTTTTGATTTTAAACAATACATTCCATGAAGCCACAGTTATTCTGATGCCTGATGATAGGTCCAAGAAAGAGAATTTTAGACCAATTTTGCTTGTAAATATTGATCCAAAAATATTCAATAAAATTCTCCTGAATCAAATCCAAGAAAATATCAAAAACAACATTTACCACAATCAAGTAGGCTTCAATCCAGGGATGGTTCAATATATGAAAATCCATTAACACAAATCATTATATAAACAAACTTAAAGAAAAAAGTCATAGGATCATCTAACTAGATGCTAAAAATATACAAACTCAAAGGAAAAAACACATGAACATTTCATTAGATGGTAAAAAGACATTTGACAAAATCCAACATCCCTTCAGGTTAAAAGGCTTGAAAATATCAGGAATTCATGATATATGCCTAAAAATAATAAAAGCAATATGCAACAAACCAACAGCTAACATTAAATCAAAGGTGGAGAACCTAGGCACAATTACACTAAAATCAGGGACAAAACAAGGCTACACATGCTTTGCCTATCTACTCAAAATAATACTTGAAATTCTAGCTACAACAATTAGACAACAAAAGGAGATCAAGTAGGTACAAAATGGAAAGGAATTTTCAATTATTTGTGGATAATATGATAGTATATATAAGAGAGCCCCAAAATTCAACCAGAGAACTCCCACAGCTAATAAACAACTTCAATAACATGGCTGGATATAAAATTAACTCAAAAAATCAGTAGCCTTATTTTATATTAGTGATAAATGGGCTGAAAAGGAAATTAGGGGGAAACAATACCCTTCACAATAGCCACAAATAATACAAAAATACAACCTCCATCAACATTCCAACACAACTATTCAAAGACATGGAAAGAGCAAATAATAACTTCATATGAAAAAGCAAATATATACAGGATATTAAAAACAATTCTCAACAATAAAAGAACATCTGGAGAAACTATAGTGATCAAAAACTGCATGGTATTGGTACAGAGAGGCAAACAGGTAGATCAATGAAATAGAATTGAGGACCCAGGAATAAATCCACACACCTATGGATACTTGATCTCTTAAAAAAAATCGACACCATACCGTGGAGAAAAGAAAGCATGTTTCACAAAGGGTGCTCATCTAACTTGCAGTCTACATACAGAAGAATGTAATTGAATCATTTTTTCACCTTGCACAAAGCTCAAGTGAAAATGGATCAAGGACATCAACATAAAACTAGTTGCAGTGAAAGTAATAGAAAAGAAAATGGGAAATACCTTTGAATATATTGGCACAAGGGTAATTTTCACACAAAGGAATACTATTCAGTTATTTAAAATGAAGATATCATGAATTTTGCAGGCAAATGGATATATCTAGAAAATACGATCCTGAGTGAAGTAACCCAGACCCAAAATAACATGTATAATATCTACTCACTGATAAGGAGATGTTAGCCAAAATTTACAGAATACCCATAATACAGACCTTAAGAAGTTTAACAAGAAGGAAGGATGAAGTGATATTACTTCAGTCCCACTTAAAAAGGTGAACAAGCTAATCATGGTAAACATAGGGAGGAATGGACCTGAGTAGGAGAGGGCATGAGGAGGGAAAAAGAGGGCAGGATCCTGTATGGGAGTAGACAGTACTAAAGCCCAGAAACTAGGAGAATGAAAGGAAATCTGCAGCTGTTGGTGGTAAGGGTGTGGGGAAGCTCTAGAAAATCCAAGATACTTGGAATGTAATAGGCTCCCAGGAGTCAGTAGGGATGACTGTAGCCAAAATGCCCAATAGTGTGAAGATAGAACATGAAAAGACCAGATCCACTAGTTAGACACAAGCCACATTGGAGGGATGGGATAACTAACCTACCTTCAAAATTATTGACCCAGAACTATTTGTTTCTAAAAGAAATTCAGGGACAAAAACAGAGCAGAGACTGAAGAAAATAACATCTAGTGACTGGCCTAAATTAAGATCTATCCAAGGGGCTGGTATCAAACCTTGATGCTATTACTGAAGCTATGTTGCCTTTGTAGACAGGAGCCTAGCATGGCTGTCCTCTGAGAGGCTCTGCTAGCAATTGACTGAGAAAGATGCAGATATTTACAGCCAACATTGGACTGAGGTCAGGGATCTCTATGGAAGAGTTGGAGGAAGGAATGAAAGAACTAAAGGGGATGGCAACTCAAAAGGAAGACTAACAGTGTCAACTAACCTGGATTCTTGGGAGCTCCCAGAGACTAAGCCAACAACCAAAGAGTATACATGGGCTAGTCCTAGGCCTCTGGCACATATGTAGTAGAGGAGTTAGTTGTCTTACATCAGTGGGAGAGGATGCACATAATCCTGTAGAGTTGATGTGTCAGGGAAAGGGGATCCCCAGGGCAGAGGTGAGGTAAGATGAAGGTGGGTGAGTAGGCAATGGAACACCCTCTTATAGAGAGAGGAGAGGGGTAGAGTAAATAATTTTGGGAGAATGGATTGGGAGGGGGCAACATTTGAAATATAAACAAATAATGTAATTTTTAAACATTGAAGAATTCCTAGTTTACACCTATGCCTGGGAGTAGAGCCTGTGACAAGATAGATTATCCATTCTTATATCCAATAAATAGACTTTAACCCAAAAGTTGTCAAACTACATGGGGAAGAACACTTCATATTCATCAAAGGAAAAATTCACCAAGACCAACTCTTAATTCTCCTTATGCAATTCTCTATTCTCCTAATGCAAGGGCACCCACATTCATAAAAGAAACTTTACTAAAGCTCAAAGCACACATTGCACTGCACACAATAAAAGTGGGAGACTTTAACACCCCAGCCTCAGCAACAGCCAAATCATGGAGATAGAAACTAAACAGAGACACAGTGACAGTAACAGAAGTTATACACCAAATGGATTTAATCATTATCTACAGAACATTTCACTCTAAAACACCAACACCAACAACAACCGAATATATATATTCCTCTTAGCACGTCTTGGTAACTTCTCCAAAATTAGCAATATAATTAGACACAAAAGAAGTCTCAACAGATATAATAACATTGAACTAACCTCATGTACTCTCTTGTACCACTACAGACAAAGGGTGGTCTTAAATAATAACAAAGGAACAGAAAGTCCATATACACATGGAAGTTGAACAACTCTCTACTCAATGAAAACTTAGTCAGAAAAGAAATAAAGAAATTAAAGATATTTAAAATTTAATGAAAATGAAGGCATAACACACCCAAACTTATGAGACACAATGAAAGCAGTGCTAAAAGGAAAACTCATAGTTCTGAATGCCTCCATAAAGAAATTGGAGAGATCATACAAAAGCAGCTTAACAGCACATCTGAATGGGATAGAACAAAAAGAAGCAAATACATCCAAGAGGAGTAGGTGGCAGGTAACAATCAAACCCAGAACTGAAATTAACCAAGTAGAAACAAAGAAAATTATACAGAGAATCAATAAAGCTAGGAACTGGTTCTTTGAGAAAATCAATAAGATAAATAAACCCTTAGCTAAACTAACAAGAGGGCACAGAGACAGTATCCAAGTTAACAAAATCAGAAAAGAAAAAGGAGACAAAACAAAAGAAATAGAAGAATTTAAAAAAACAAGATCCTACTACAATACTGGAAAATCTAGATGAAATGGATGATTTTCTAGACCGTTACCAGGTACCAAGTTAAGTCAGAATCAGATAAACTATATAAAAGTTCTCATAACTCCTGAGGAAATAGAAGCAGTCATTCTAAGTTTCCCAACCATAAAAAAAAAACATGATGGTTTTAGTGAATAATTCTATCAGACCTTCAAAGAAGACCTAATAACAATACTTCTCAAATTACTCCACCAAGTAGAAACAGATGGAACACTATTCAATTTGTTCTATGAAAACAGAGTTAAACTGATACCTAAACCATACAAAGACTCAACAAAGAAAGAGATCTTCAGAACAATTTGCATATGAATATTGATGTAAAAATACTCAAATAAAATCCTCACAAACTGAATCCAAGAACACATCAAAATGATCATTCACCATGCTCGAGTATGCTTCTTCCAAGTAATGCAGGAATCGTTCAATATGCAGAAATCCATCAATGTAATCCACTCTATAAACAAAGTCAAAGAATTAAAAAAAAAAAAAAGGATCATCTCATTAGCTACTGAAAAAAACCTTTGACAAAATAAAACACTCCTTCATGTTTAATTTATTGGACAGTTCAAGAATTTAAGGCCCATACCAAACATAATAAAATCAATAAACAACAAATGAATAGCCAACATCAATTTAAATCAAGAGAAACATGGAGCAATCCCACTAAAATCAGGGACAACACAAGGCTGCAAATTCTCCCCCTGACTATAAAATATAGTATTTAAAGTTCTATACAGAGCAATTAGATATCAAAAGGAGATCAAAGAGATACAAACTGGGAAGGAGGAAATCAAAATATCATTATTTGTAGATGATATAATAGTGTACATAAATGACGCTCAAAATTCCACCTGAGAACTCCTACAGCAAAGTGGCTGGATATAAAGTTAATTCTAATAAATCAGCACCCTTCATTTACTCAAAGGAAAAATGGGGCTGAGAAAGAAATTAGGGAAATGACACCATTCACAATAGTCAAAAAGAGTATAAAATATCTTGCTGTGACTCTAACCAAGAAAGAGAAAGATTGGTTTGACAAGAATTTCAAGTCTCTGATGAAAGAAATCAAAGAAGACCTAAGAAGTTGGAAAGATCTCCCATGCTCATGGACTGGCAGAATTAACATAGTAAAAATGGTTATCTTATGGAAAGTAATCTAGAGATTCAGTGCAATCCCCATCAAAATTCCAACTCAATTCTTGACAGAGAAAGAAAGAGCAATTCTCAAATTCATCTGGAATAACAAAAAACCCAGAATAGTGAAAAACATACACAACAATAAAAGAACTTCTAGGGGAATCACCATCCCGACCTCAGTCTATAAGCAGAGCAATAATGACCAAAAACAAACAAACAAATGACAAACAAACAAAAACAAAAAAAAAAAAAAACCCTGCATGGTGTTGGTACAGAGGCAGGCTGGTAGATCAATGGAATAGAATTGAAGACCTAGATATAAACCCATACACCTATAGTTACTTGGTATTTGACAAAGAAGCCAAACCCATCTAGTGGATAAAAAGACAGCACTTTCAAGAAACTTTGTTAATTCAACTGGTGATCAGGCTGTAGAAGAATGCAAATTGATCTATTCCTATCTCCTTGTACAATGCTAAAAATCACGAGGACCAAGGATCTTCATATCCAATCAGATGAATCTAATAGAAGAGCAAGTGGGAAGAGCCTGGAAAACATTGGGACAGGGGAAAATTCATGAACAGAAAACACTATTGCTCATGCTCTAAGATCAAAAATCAACAAATGGGACCACATAAAATTGAAAAGCTTCTGTAAGGCAAAGGACACTGTAAACTGGAAACAAAAAACAGCAACTACAGTTTGGAAAAAGATCTTTACCAATCCTTCATCTGATAGAGGGCTAATTTCCAAAATAAACAAACAAGTCAAGAAATTAGACTCCAGAGAACCAATTAACCCTATTGAAAATGATGCATAGAGCTAAACAAAGAATTCTCAACTGAGGAAGCTTGAATGGCTGAGAAGCATCTAAAGAAATGTTCAAGATCCTTAGTTATCAGAGAACTACAAATTGAAATGACCCTGAGATTCCACCTCACACCAATTTAAATGGCAAGGTCAAAAAAAATAAAGGTAACTGCAGATACTGGCAGGATGTGGAAAAAGATGGACACACCTCTATTGTTGTTGGAATTGCAAGCTAGTACAGCTACTCTGGAAATCAATCTGCAGGTTCCTCATAAAATTGGACATAGTACTACTTGAGGACCCAGCTATTCCACTTCTGGGCCTATATGCAAAAGGTGCTCCAACATGTAATAAGTACATATGTACCACCATGTTTATCAAAGCCTTATTTGTAGTAGTCAGAAGTTAGAAACAACCCATATATCCCTCAACAGAAGAATGGATACAGAAAATGTGGTACATTTACACAATGAAGAACTACTTAGCTGTTAAAAAAATGACTTCATGAAATTCACAGGCAAGTGGATGGAAGTTGAAAATATGCTCAGTGAGACACAAAAAAGCACACATTGTATGTACTTACATATAAGTGGATATTAGCCCGAAAGCTCAAGAATATTCATGATATAACCTATAAACCACATGAAGATTAAAAAGAAGGAAGAGCAAATTATGGATGTTTCAATCCAATATAAAAGGGGGAACAAAATAATTACAGGAAGTAGAAGGAGGGAGCTATCTGGGACCAAGGGAGGAGGGGGATGGAAAAAGGGGCCAGGATCAGGTATAAGAAGAGACAGGAGAGTAGTTTAGTGGGTCATAAAATTAAATAGATATGTGTAGCAGTGGAGGGTGGGGAATTGGGTTTAGCCACTAGAAAATCCCAGATGCCAAGAAAGCAAGAGTCTCCCAGGACCCAACTCTGATAACTTTACCTAAATTTGAAACAACAGAGAGAGAGAACTCATAGAGACCACCTCCATTAGATACACATGGCCCCCAGTGGAGGGATAGGGCCACCTACCTATCTCAAATTTGTTAAGCCAGGAGTAGTCCTGTCCAATGGAAGGGCAAGAAGAAAAAAATGGAACAGAGACTGAAGGAAAGGCCATCCAGAGACTGCCCCATCTAGGGATCCACCCCATCTGCAGACACCAAACCTGACACAATTGCTGATGTTAAGAAGCACTTGCTGACCATTGCCAGGTATAGCTGTCCCCTGAGTGAGGTTCTACCAGCACCTGACCAATACAGATAGAGATGTCAAACAGCAACTACTAGACTGAGCTTGGGGATCCCAAAGGAAGAACTAGGGGAAAAAGTGAAGGAGCTAAACAGGATTGCAACTAACTCATAGGAAGAATAATATCAAGGGACCAGAACAATATCTTGGTTTCTCAATTTAAGGTAATTGTGAGTTTTGTTGGGTATAGTAGCCTAGGCTGTCATTTGTGTTCTCTTACCATCTGTATGACATCTGTCCACGATCTTCTGGATTTTATAGTTTCTGATTAGAAGTCTTTTTTAATGCTGATAGGTCTGCCTTTATATGTAACTTGACTTTTTCTACTTACTGCTTTTAATAGTCATTCTTTGTTTTATTCAGTTGGTGTTTTGATTCCTATGTGATGGGAGGAATTTCTTTTCTGGGCCAATGTATTTCGTGTTTTGTGGGGTTCTAGTATATTCATGGGCATTGATTTCTTTAGGTTAGGGAAGTTTTCTTCTATAATTTTGATGAAGATATTTACAGGTCCTTTAAGTTGGAAATCTTTGTTCTCTTCTATACCTATTATCCTTAAGTTTGTTGTTCTCATTGTGTTCTGGATTTCCTGGATATTTTGAGTAAGAGATTTTTATATTTTGTATTTTCTTTGACTGTTGTGCCAATGTTTTCTATGGTATCTTCTGCACCCAAGATTCTCTCTTCTATTGTTGTTCAATAAGCGGGAGTGGGGGGCCTGAACTGTGGCCTAGGCCCTGGCCTGCTGAGGCTCTCTCTCTCCCTGGTGGCAGGGGGACTGGTGCTGAGGTCCAGGTCTCTCTCTCTCCTCCTGGGGCTGACCTGTTTGCTGCACGGTGCCTTAATTAAAAAGGAGGCAAGGTATGAATGAGTTATTTTATTGTAGGAAGGAGAAATATGCTGTTTGAGTAGAGAGAAAGAAAGGAGAGGAAGGAAAGAGAGAGAGAAGGTAAAGGAGAAAGGCAGAGAAGAGAACAGAGAGGAGAGAGAGAGCTAGAGGGTAAGAGTTAGTAAGAGTGAGAGGAGTAAGAGTAAGAGAGTAAGGAGGGAGCAAACCACACCTTTTATTGTATGGAGCGTGGCATGCCTGGCTTGTGGTCAGATGACTTTGTGTAAGGTCCAGATAGAATGCTGGGAGTTTGAGGCAGTGTCTGCCTGATAGAGTACACATCTCCTGCAGGGGCAGCTGTGAAGGGTATGGTCTGAAATCTGAGCCGTTGGTCTCAGGAGCAATTCACCAAATGCCTACTGTCCCTCCTGAGCAGATGCTCAGTGGTTCTCTGGGGTTCCAACATGGCTCTGCTTTACTGGACTCTGGCTGTCAGAACTACTCACTGACCCACATCTCCCCCTTTTCTGTTTTTTAAAAGGGAGATGTCATTAGTATAAATGTCTACTATGTTGGGATAAGTATAGAGGCTTTGGAGTGATTGTATCATTTGTGGTGAGAATTTTGGGTAGGTAGAAGTATCAGAAGAAATCATAGGACAGAGGAGTAACACAGTTAAGTCAGAGGGTGAGGAAAGTAGGCATGGCAAGAGATTATAGAATCAATTTTCCATGGATAATACAATTTGAGGGTAAAAATATCAGCTTTGAACACTAATGAATGAATTCTAGATAGACATTATGTTTTCCTTACTATCACATAACTTCCCCCAAGTTCAGCAGCCATTTGGCTTAGCAAGAGAAGGTTTCAAGTCTGTTGTCGGTCCTCTGTTTGGATCAGCAAGTGTCTAGGGAGCTTTCAGTCAGATGAGGCATCTGGAAGAAGGCTGTCTTGTTGTTTGCAGGC
>JADRCD010076582.1:0-10150 GCA_019843815.1 Montemys delectorum | reverse complement strand
ACACATACACACACACACACATACACACACACACATACACACACACATACACACACACACATACACACACACACATACATACACACACACACATACACACACACACACATACACACACATACACACACACACACACACACTTGTACACTCTTTGACAATTGCATATAGTTATCTTTGGAAATTGTGGTATAATGGAACTTTAAAAAGAATTAGCCGAGGGCTGGTGAGATGGCTTAGTGGTTAAGAGCACCGACTGTTCTTCTGAAGGTCCTGAGTTCAAATCCCAGCAACCACATGGTGGCTCACAACCATCCGTAAAGAGATCTGACACCCTCTTCTGGAGTGTCTGAAGACAGCTGCAGTGTACTTACATGTAATAAATAAAATAAATCTTTAAAAAAAAAAATTAGCCTAGCTGGGTGGTGGTGGCGCACGCCTTTAATCCCAGCACTTGGGAGGCAGAGGCAGGTAGATTTCTGAGTTCAAGGCCAGCCTGGTCTACAGAGTGAGTTCCAGGACAGCCAAGGCTATACAGAGAAACCCTGTCTAGAAAACAAAAACAAAAAAATTAGCCTATAGAACAAAATAATTCTCTTTTCTTTTTTTTTCTTTTTCCTAGATTTTTCAAGACAGGCTTTCTCTATATAGCACTTGCTGCCCTGGAAGTCACTATGTAGACCAGGCTGAACTCAAACTCACAGAGTTACCTGTCGCTGTCTCCCAAGTGCTGGAATTAAAGGTGTGTGTCACCACACCTGGCTAACTCTCAATTCTTATACTTAAAAATCTATTTATCACCTATGTTCAACTAGGACCTTTGTCTTTAGGCCAGTAATAGCGTTTATTAAGAGGTAGGAAGCAAGATAACATAATTACATACTTTTACTTTGCAAATTTATTTTAGGCCTGTTTTGTCATTGCTATTTAAACTGCACTTGCTGTAAAACCTTTTCCTTAAACTTTTTACATAGAAATCTGATAAACTAGATCTCTGAAATTGCTATGGCAACCTGAAGCCTTTTCCTAAGAGCTGGCTCTAGTCCTCCACACTCCTTAGCTTTCCCCATAAACAAGTAATGGCTACTGGGCTTTTTCACTGCAGTCCTGTGGCTATTTAAAGCATAAGTCAAGAATCATGGCAGAAATGTTGATAGCAAACCATTTGAGTACACCATTTTTTTGGACATTTTCATTGTGTTATTTAGCAACCAGAAATGCTACAATAATACATCTGTGCCAGAAAGTGAATAAGTTCCGCCAGTACCCTACGCTAGACAGTGGGGGAATCCTGCTTTGTCAATGGGCTTTTACGTCCCTAGTCTTTTCCAGCTCTCATCATTTTGTAGTGTTTCCCTACCTACAAACTAGTCTCGGCATTATGGAGGTCTTTTTTGTTTCTTCAAATTTACAGTATGTCATACAATAGGCACCACATTAGAATTCAGTGGTAGGTACTAACTATTTAAACAAATAGGATACAGCTTATTTTTAAGGAAATAGAAATTGTGCCAGGTTCTAATGTACAGTAATAAAAGTCAGCAAAATGCTTAAATGGAATCATGTGAAGTAGAAGGACCAAGGCCAGGTAACTGCTCCTCAGAAAAACAGTAACTATTTTGTTAAACGCTAGCATCTCTTGAGCTTACACTGAACATGAGTGGACTTTTACAGGAGGCAAACTGAAATAGTTTCCTTCTGTATAGACAGAGACCCTGAAAAGAGCCTGGCTGTGGGGCACTATAAGTAGCTTAATGGAGCTGGAACTTGACATATGAATGGCGGCTGGTAAGAGAAGGCCTAAGATTGTGTTTGCCATGCTGAGCATTTAGACTTTGAAGGTGATGTGAGCCAATTAGAGGATTTTAAAGTAGAGTAGTTGCACAGTCAGATTGATGTTTTAGAAAACTGACAGTAATAAGAACAGATTAGAATGAAACGGGCCTTTATTTGAAGCAGTCTAAGTAATAGCCTTTTGCAATAAGTTAAACAAAAAAGTCTCAGAATAGTTGATTTGGACACTGGCCACATACAGGCCTGTCTCCCTGAGAGGCTTAGGAAAGAGGATCAAGAGTTCAAGGCCAGTCCCAGCAACAAGAGTCCCCTTTTAAAATATTAGCCATTTTAGGTAGCATCATTTCTGACTATCACAGTGACCCCGGAAGGTAACCATTACTATCATGTCTGACAGCGTGTAAACTAAGGATTAGAACTTTGCGTTTACTTGCTTCGGTCCCATCACCATCTATGGCAGCACAGTATTCAAACTCAGGTATGTCTTACTGTAAAGCCTACAAGGCTCTTCCACTTATGCTGGGGCGTCCCGGTTGCATAAGCTAGGTTTTGACCAGAACCTCAGCCATGCATTGTTTATTAATCATGAGTGTTTGTTGAACAGCATTCATTCAGTAAGTGTATATGAGCAACTCATCTACTGATCAGCTCCAGGAAGCCAGGGCATAAACAGGGAACAGGGTAGAATCCTGTCCTTGCAGAACTTATATTTCACTGGGAATAGGTAGGTAATGTAAACAAAGAAATGTTTTAGTTTCAGACAGTAATTAAGCAAAGATACCACAAAGAAAAAGCAGAACTTTGGGGGAAGTAGTTTTTGCTTTTGAGTTCCATCTCTATTAGGCTCCATGAGGAGTGAGCAGATAGGAAAAGAGAACAGGGACTAGGAAAGGCTCTAAGACACAGTGCCTGGGATGTACAGGGCTGTAGTTTTAATTGCTTCCCCACAGATAGGAAAAAGAGTGACTGTTCACCCAAGCAGCGTGAGCTATCCTGGTTCTTGTCTAATACCTATCAAATTGGGGCTGGTGTGATGGCTCAGTGAATAAGAGCGCCAACTGCTCTTCCAAAGGTCGTGAGTTCAAGTCCCAGCAACCACATGGTGGCTCACAACCACCCATAATGAAATCTGACACCCTCTTCTGGTGCATCTGAAGACAGCTACAGTGTACTTATTTATAATAATAAATAAATCTTTGAAAAAAAATCCAACTGTTTAATATCTATCAAATCAGGAGTCTCTTTCTCTTGTCTACCAATAATAAAGATAGCTGCAAATGAAGAGGGTAGGATAGAGTTTGAGAGTGAATGAATTGTGGGACAAGGGACACAGAGTGAGTTAGACGTTAAAGAGGTAAAATTGGTAGATAAGGTCACAGAAAGAAAGAATGGGGGAGATGAGCATATAACTCAGTTGGCAAAATGTGTGCCTGCCAGGCACAAAAATCTCAAGGTCAGTCCTTGCACCATATAAACAGAGGCACAGCAGTACACGGTTGTAACCCTGGCATTTGAGAGGTAGCAAGCAACTGAGAGGTTAAAGGTCACCCTTGTTGCGGCAGTTGTCACTGGAGGGAACCATAGTTGTCTTTAAAAAGCGGAATGAGAGCTATTTTAGACTCACTATCACTCTGAGAGGAAGTGTGTTAACATACTAAGCTATAACCCTCATGTGGGCCTTTAGGGTTTAGGGTGGGTTTTGTACTAAAATGGTCATCTGAAGTTTGTGTAAGAAAGTAACTTTGGTATTTCTTCACTGTGTCTTCAGGTTGTAAAAGTTAACATGAACAAACTACGACAAAGTTTCAGGAGAAAGAAAGATGTTTATGTCCCAGAAGCCAGCCGTCCACATCAGTGGC
This sequence comes from Montemys delectorum, assembly GCA_019843815.1. Classification (NCBI taxonomy): domain Eukaryota; kingdom Metazoa; phylum Chordata; class Mammalia; order Rodentia; family Muridae; genus Montemys; species Montemys delectorum. Next base: position 6,500 of record JADRCD010076582.1, on the reverse strand, counting down.
AGACAGATGAAGAAGGAGTCCGCACTGGAAAGTGTAGCTTCCCCGTTAAGGTAAAACACACATGTCTTTATGGTTCTCTGTGGGGGAAAAAAACAAAAACAAAAAAGCAAACCAAACAAAAAACTGATAGCCCATAGGATATGCAATCCCAGGACTCAGGCTAAGGAGCCTTCCAAAATCAATCTCCTCATATTCTGCTTCAGTGATAGAATTAAATGAGAAAAAATGCATTGCAGTTGGTGGCTTTTCTTTTTGTATTTCAGTTACTTAAATAAGGATTTGTGCTACGAAATCTGGAACAAGTATAAATAAGAACAGTTGGTGTGTGGGTGGTAGGGGTACTAGGAACTGACTTTTGGGTCTTGAGTCTGCTCGGCAAGCCTTCTACCACAGGGCTGCACCCCTGCCTTCTTTTTACTTATTTGAGAAAGGATCCCCCTCACTTGTTTAGGCTGTCCTTGGACTTACTCTGTAGCCCTGGTAGGCTTTGAACTTGTGATCTTCCTTCCTCAGCGCTCAAGTAGATGAGGTTTCCCAGAAGCTTCCAATGTCGGGTCTGGCGCAGTAAGACCGCTTCTAATGAGGACACAAGGCCTGCGGCGCCTAACGATCTCACTTACCAAAAATTGAGTTATTTCCAGCACTACCCAACAAAAGAAGCGCCGCTTCTCCCCACTCCCAGTCAGGGCTAAATGGCTTGTTTGCTTCTTCTTGTCTTAACTTTTAACTCTTTTCTCCATCATTTGTGATTAGATTACTTTAGTTCTCCTCTTGCCTTCTGTACTTTAAATTTATTGTTCTATCAATGCTAGAGGATTATCTTGATGTTCTATCATAAGCAAATGAAATACTTTCACTTATTTTCAAATTTATATCAGATATTTTTATTTCATTTTCTTCACATGTTAATAGGTCACTAATGTTTACATTCTCTTCTGTAAATAATAATTACATCTCCTATATATTGAGTTTGTTCTAAAAATTTTCATTATTAGGCATTAAATTTAATGCCAATCTAAAGAATATCCTACAGTTTCTTCTCTTTGGAACTATTGATTCATTGATATGTTTGACAAATAATTGCTGAACGTCTGCTGTCTGCCAAGTAGTATTCTAGGAACCAGGTATGCAGTGAGCAGCACAGACAAGATCTCTGCATAGTTTTTCATGGTAATGTGTGCTAGAGTGTGAGTAAACAGAATATCTGATATACCAGAAAGGAATTGTGTATGAGAGAAATAAATGGGAGTTGATTCAGTTTAAAATATGTTGCTTATGGAAGTCCTCATTAGGGGGCAAATGTCATTTCAGAAAACACCCAAAGAAATTCAGAAAATAAGCATTTCAGGTATTGAAGGAAACAGAGTGTAGACAAGGGAGCAACAAGTGGAGTGGCTCTTCAGCAAGAGATACCTGGTATAATAAGAGGCACCGAGAAAGCCATTGTGGATAGAACCAGAGGGGCAGGTAGCCATGAAAGCAGGTAGGTAGAAGGTAGATTCTGTAGGTTAGTACTTTCAAATAATATCATATCTACTAGCTGCATTTTTTGATACAATACTCTTTATAAATTCTAAATTACTGTTTACATAGTACCATATTTATACTCAATTATGTATATGAAGAAGTAAATTTTGCTAAAATTTGTATCTAGCGTGTACAGTCTTCTCTTTGACTTAGCAGTTATATTTGTGCAAAAGTCACTGCATGTATACATATTTAAAAACGGAATTAGAGTCAGTAAAAGATAACTCTGAGTAAGCTTTTCCTATATTACAAGTGCCCAGTATTAGATGTGTCATATATTCATTCTTGGGCCCTTGCCTACTAGCTATAAATAATGTTTTCCAGTTATTGTTACTACAGATACCTCATTACCTCCTTAAACACTGAAAATCATTTGCCTAGAACATTTTGGGAGTGGAAGTTGGGAGTACAGAGTTTTGCTACATAGCTCAGGATAACCTCAAACTCATGATTCTCCTGCCTCACCCTCTTGAGTTCTGTGATTACCAGCAAGCCCAATTTCGTTTTAAGGATTTTGACTTTTACTTAGATGAGATGGGAAACCATTAAAGAGTTGAGCAGACATAGCATCATGGGACTTCTGCTCTCGAAGGCACACAAAATAAACAAAAATGTAATACAAAAACCAAAAAAAAAAAAAAAAAGGCCAAACAAACCCACAAACCACAAGAAACTTAAGAAGAAGGAAGACCAAAATGTGGACATTTCATTCCTTCTTAAAAAGGGGAACCAAACACACACAGAAAGAGTGGCAGAGATTAACTATGGAGCAGAGACTGAAGGATGGACAAGCATATAGCTATCTCCTGAAAGGCTCTTACAATACCTGACTAATACAGAGGTAGAGGCTCACAGCCATTCATTGAACTGAGTACACTGTCCCCAATGAAGGAGTTAGAGAAAGGTTCTATGGAGCTGAAGGGTTTGCAGCCCCTTAGGACAAACAACAATTACTAACTAGTACCCTCAGAGCTCCCAGGGACCCAACCACCAATCAAGGACTATACAGGGTGGGACTGAATGTTCTGGCAGCATGTGTATAGTAGAGGACTGCAAATTTGATCATCAGTAGGAGGAAAGGACCTCGGCCCTGTGAAGGTTCTGTGCCCCAGTGTAGGGGAATGCCAGGGCCAATAAGTGGGAGAGGGTGGGGTGGCAGGCATGGGGAGGGGGGAAGCAAGAGAAGTTTGTTCTTGTTGTTTTTGTTTGTTTGTTGTTTGTTTTTTGGAGGGGAACCTGGGGAAGGGAAAATTTACATGTAAATAAAGAAATTATCTAAAAAAAAAAAAAAAAAAAAAACAGAAAAACAAACAAGCCAGAATTTGGAGCTGGAAAGATGTTTCAAAGATTATAAGCACTTACTGCTCTTACAGAAGAACTTCCTGCCTCTGCCTCCCAAAAATTAATATTTTATAGTCATATACTATAGGTGAGTACCACTACTTTATAGTCTAGAAATCAACTAACTATACATTCTTGGAATCTCAATTTGATAAATGCTTATCCTGACTAAGGAGTTTATTGAAGGCATAGCTAAATTTTTTAAGCTAATATCTTGTTCAAAAAGTTCATATCACTGTATTGAGATATTTGGGCCTGTTAATTTTTCCTTATAACATTTTTGACAGATTTTAATTTAATAAGGTAAGCCTGGCCAGAGATAGTTGTCACAAGCTTGTAATACCAGCATACTTGAGATAGAGGCAGGAGGTTAGTGAAAAGGAGTAACTAAAGCTTAGGACCTGTGCTGGCCAGGTAGAAGAATTATAAGCCTGAAAATCCAGCACAAGCTTGCCCACATAGGCCTGGGAATGAGCAAACAAGCTGTTGAACATTCTGGGAACTAGCAGGCCAAGAAGAGATAGATAAGACATGTCTGGGTGGGCTCAGGCAAGCAGGGACCTGTCTGGGCAAGATGACCCAAGTGAATGATGAGGTATGGTTGGAGGCCAGCCAGATGCCCTGCTGCCTCAATACCACCCTTAGGAATTTCCTTATGCTCTGATCCTCACGTATTCTAGCTGGATTTGAATTAGCCAATTATGTATTGCTATGCTAATTCCTTTGTTCCCCTAGACCTCCTTCCTATAAAAACCCCTAACCCCTGAGCCTCAGGGTGGATCCCTCTGTCTCCTGTGTGAGATATGGGTCCACTCGGAGCTCCGATACTAAAACTACCTCGTGAGTTTACATCAAGATGGTCTCTCGTGTTTCCTTGGGTGCACGTTCGCCTGGGACTTGAGCGAGGGTCTCCTACGGGGGTCTTTCATTAGGACTTGAAGGTCATCCTTGGCAACGGCCTGTCTCATAAAACCAAACACATAAGCAAACAAAAGTGGGATATCACTTGGGCAGGCCTCTCTACTTGCGATTTCCTTTTGTTCCCAGCATGTACTTTCTAGGCGTTTCATCTGAGAGCATCACTTTATTTCTCTCATGTAGTTCCTGAATCCCTTACTGAAGTGAAAATGCCAAAAACTCACCTTGCTTATTAACAAGTTTTTTTGAATTGTTGATTTCAGAGGGTTTATCTTTTAGCTTTTATCTCCCCCTGAAACATACACACACAAACTTCACTAGTAAGGTAGACTATTACCTGAACATACAAAATAGTCTGTTATCCACATTTCAGGGTAACATCAGCCATTGGTGATCATTGACTGAGTTTATTATTATTAATTCTTCAAATTCCAAGAAGGCCAGGCTGTGGTGGTGCACAGCTTTAATTCCAGTACTTGGGAGGCAGAGATAGATAGATCTCTGTGAGCTGGAGGCTAGCCTGGTCTACAGAGTGAGTTCCAAGACAGTCAGGGCTATACAGAGAAACCCTGTCTCAAAAAACCAAAGAGAAAGAGAGACAGAGAGAATGAGAGTGTGTGTGTGTGTGTGTGTTGCAAAAAAAGGTTACTGAGCAGGTGGCTTATTGGGTTAAGGCACTCACCACCAAGCTGGACAACCTAAGTTTGATCTCAGGACTTACACAGTAGTAAAAGTGTAAAAGTCACTTTTATTTGTCAGATGTAATTGTTATCTTGGAGGCTTACTGCTGAATAAGCTTACCCTTTCTAGTTCTTTCCAAACTCTGACTGGCTAGGTCAACTCAGCTGTTCTGGCTCAAAACTCCTTTCCAGGCTGACTGATTCAAACTGGTTTCTCTTGGCTTCTCACTGAATTGATTTGCATGGAAAAATTGCCTCTGATTTGAACTGCCCTGCACTGAGTACATGAACTCAATAAAACTGAACACTTCATTGCCTGAACTCAACTGAACTGCACTCACTGTACTGCCCTCTCTTCCTGATTCATTCTGCGCTGCTTCTAAGTAGCCTTTCTTCTGCTGTTCTCATGTGACTTGGGCATATCCTATGTCTGACTCATTCTGCCAAATCTTTCTCTGATTGATGGATTTCTGATTGACTTTATCTGCCCCTCAATTACGTGTCACTTTCAAACATGGTTGCTTCCTTTTACAGACTGACCCTACCTTCATTAAGCTACTAAAGGTATGTAGTAAAGGCATGTCTGCATTCAGGCCAGATCATATAAAACTAGAAAGTCTGTCTTTGTATGTGATCACTTGCCCAAACAGCTATGTTGCTGGATTAAAATTTCTCTACAGGGAAGGAGAGAACTGATTCCTACAAGTTGTCCTCTGACCTCTATACTTGCACCATGGTACATGTATGTACACATGCACCTCCCTCCCTACATATACACATACAGAGGCACAAAAAAAGTGTACTTAAAAAAAAAAAAAAAAAAAAGAGAGGGTCTAGGCAGTGGGCGCACATACCTTTAATCTCAGCACTCAGGAGGCCGAAGCAGGTAGATCTCTGAGTTCAAGCCCAGCTACACATAGAAACCCTATCTCGGGGTAGGGGTTGGGAGAGAGTGTTCATTACTAAAATGGATGGCTGCTCTGTCTGATCACCTACTTTGATTTGAAGAATAACATAAAGTGCTGGGCAGTGGTAGGGCACACCTTTAATCCCAGCACTTGGGAGGGACAGGCAGGCGAATTTCTGAGTTTGAGGCCAGCTGGTCTACAGAGTGAGTTCCAGGACAGCCAGGGCTACACAGAGAAACCCTGTCTCAAAAACAAAACAAAACAAAACCAAAAAACATTAAGTAAGTGCATAAACTGTGGTAAAAGAGTGGTAAACTGTGAGCCATTATTTAAGTAAGACAGTTACACATGTACTTTAACAAAGGCAGTGTCAGGCAATAGAAGAAGACCTGGCTTCTCTTCTTGATTCTGTGAGTTTACTAGTTACTCTATGACTTCCTCTTCTCGTTTACTTTATTGACACTTAGTTAAAGGAAAAGTTTGGATCTCTTAAGTTCTTTTCAGTACTGAATTTCTACAATTACATTTAATAAATCTGATTATGTCATGACTAACTTAGATGGAATTTTTAAATTTTAGAATTTTTTTTAACTTTTATTGCATTATGATGAGAAAAGTTACATGATTTCAATTTGTCTGAATTTGTTAATATTTAAAAACATATTTTAAGTAAATAGAATTAAGTCACATTCTTGTTTCCCTTTTGTACCCCAACTCCTCCCAGAGACCCCTTCTTCAATACCTACAATATCTTATTTTGTCATATTCCTTAAAATTTATAAAATGTTATAATGAGTATTATAAAAGTTGTTTGATATAAAACAGTTGCCTTAGTCAGGGTTTCTATTTCTGCACAAACATCATGACCATGAAGCAAGTTGGGGAGGAAAGGGTTTATTCAGCTTACACTTTCACATGGCTGTTGATCACCAGAGGAAGTCAGGACTAGAACTCAAGCAGGTCAGGAAGCAGGAGCTGATGCAGAGGCCATGGAGTGATGTTCCTTACTGGCTTGCTTCCCCTGGCTTGCTCAGCCTGCTCTCTTATAGAGCCCAAGACTTCCAGCCCAGAGATGGCACCACCCACAAGGGGCCTACCCCCCTTGATCACTAATTGAGAAAATGCC
>JADRCD010076578.1:0-20606 GCA_019843815.1 Montemys delectorum | reverse complement strand
TTGGAGGCCTCATATCAGCTGTTGTATGCTGCCTGGTTGGTGGCTCAGTGTCTGAGAGATCTCATGGGTCCATATTAATTGAGACTGCTGGTCTTCCTATGAGGTTGCCCTCCTCCTCAGTTTCTTCCAGCCTTTCCCTAATGCAACCATAGGGACCCCCGGCTTCTGTCCATTGGTTGGATGTAAGTATCTGCATCTGACTCTTTCAGCTGCTTGTTGAGCATCATGGAGTGAGCCATGCTAGACTCCTGTCTGTAAGCCCACCATAACATCAGTAATAGTGTCAGACCTTGGAGCTTCCCCTTAAGATGGATTCCAATTTGGGTCTATTGCTGGACCTCCTTTCTTTCAGGCTCTTTTCTATTTTTATTGGTGTAGTTCTTTTAGACAAGAACAATTCTGGGTCAGAGTTTTTGACTGTAGGATGGCACCCACATCTCTCCATGTGATGGATGCCCTGTCTTTCTACTGGAGGTGGACTCTACAAATTCCCTGTCTCTACTGTAGGGCATTTCATGTAAGATCCCACCCTTTGAGTACAGAGGGTCTCTCACCTCTCAGGTCCTTGGAATATTCTAGAGGGTCCCTCCCCCACCTTCTGAGGTTGCCTGTTTCCATTCTTTCTGCTGGCTCTCTTCTCCCACCCCAATACCTACTCATGTTCCTCTGTTGCCCTCCATGTCCTCTCTCCCACCAGCACCCCTCCCTCTCTCTGATCCCCATGATTTCTTTCTTCTCTCTCCCAATTGGGATTTGAGGCATCGCCACTTGAACCCTTGTGCTTGCTAACCTTCTTGAGTTCTATGGATTATATGCTGAGTACTCTGCACTTTTTTTGGTCTAATATCCACTTATTAGTGAGTACATACAATGCACTCCTTTTGGGTCTGAGTTATCTCACCCAGGATATTTTCTAGTTCCATCCATTTGCCTGCAAAACTCATGATGTCTTTGAGTAATATTCCATTATGTAAATGAACCACATTTTCTGTATCCATTCTTCCATTGTGGGACATCTGGGTTGTTTCCAGCTTCAGGCTATCACAAATAAGGCCACTATGAATACAATGGAACATATGACCCTTTGTGTGTAAATTGTATTACACAATTTACAATTGATGTTTCAATGAGGAGATGCACATTGTAGTGTTTTTTTTTTCCTCTGTGGCATTTGATATCACAGAAGTTATGTTGTGCCTATGGATTTGTTGATACCTGAAATCTATTAATGTCAGGTGATTCCCTGCTGAGATCAGATTTTTTTTTGATTCCTGTGCATAGTAATAACTGATCAATCCAAAGAGATCAGTATTTTCTCTCTATCATTATACTTATTTTTCCAAAGAGAATCCCATTGTGTATGCCCTTCTGATCTTGACTGTATGTTCCATGATGTAAAATATATCAGAAATAATTTTTTGCATAGTACAGGCTAATCATATGCAAAGGCCCTCATATTTAATAGAGAAACAATATTTCTATTAATGGAGTTGCTGTCTTCTATTCTTCTGTGAGATGAATGCACCTCCTGAGCCTCTCTTTTAATATGTAAGCCTTGCTTACATTTTGCTGCATCATGGAATAATTGCGTAGTGTGCATACATCATGACATTTCATTGCAGAAACAAAGGCTCTTCAATACCATGCTCTTCTCTACTCTGTAACAGCTGAAAAACTCCACCACTTCCTTTTTTTTTCTTATGCCTGAATTTTCTATATTTCATAGGTCTTGAAAAATGATTCTAGTGGAGGAATTTTTATTTATTTTTTAAAATATTTATTTTGATTCAAGGATGTGGTTATTCTTTTGTATATAATTATGTGTATTGCATGCTCTTGTAGTGACAATGCAGGCCTGAGGAAGACACTGCTTTTTGGAGCCCTAGTGAGTTGCCAATGTAGGTGCTGTGAAGTTAACCCAGTTCCTCTATAAGAATAAATCCTTTAAATGCTATGCCATATCTCCAACCTCCAGGTGTATATTTCCTGAACAGTCACGATGGAGACAGCTTACAATTTTTACTCTTTGTTTCCTAGAAAAAAAATTAATATGTCGGGCTGGAGAGATGGCTCAGCGGTTAAGAGCACTGACTGCTTTTCCAAAGGTCCTGAGTTCAAACTCCAGCAACCACATGGTGGCTCACAACCATCTGTAATGAGATCTGACGCCCTCTTCTGGTGTGTCTGAAGACAGTTACAGTGTTCTTACATATAGTAAATAAATAAATCTTTAAAAAAATCTAAGATGTCATAAATGGTAGTTGTTATATATCCTAAAATCCTGTTTGACATTAAATCACAAATACTTAAGAAGTTGAAAGTAGATGATGTAAATATTGATTTGAGTTATTGTTATGAGGAACAGTATATTTAAAAGTAATGAAAATAGGGTAATTCTCATATAATTTAACACATTCATTTCAATAACTTAAAACGTTTCTCTTTTATTGAATGCATAGTCAATTGAAACATTTATACATATTGAGAGGTAGATTAAACATTTTTGGAGTTGTTTTGAATGACCCTCAATTCTTACTCACTCACTGCTGTGAAGGCTCTCTGAAGTTAACAACTTTTTGTGTTGTTTATTTGGAATTGCCTGTGCTGATTTGCATGGTGGCTGCTGCAAGTTGGATTCTGGCTGACACTGTGTTTTTCCTCATACATTATCATTAGCATTAGTTATAGATCATGACCAGTTTGAGTGGAAGCTCATTTTATTATAGATGAAAATGTTCTTTGTGGCTAATAATGTGAAATAAATTCAGCACACACTTGTTGGTAGTTTCAAGTGCTTTTCTGCCCGCTTAAGTTTTTGGCATATTCATGGGTTAGGTTGTTATGTTTGGGGATTTTTTTGTTTGATTTGACTTACATTTGGCTTTTGTTCTTATTGTTGTTGCTGTTTTACTTTTCATTTTTATTGAGCTCTTAATGTATTTTTCTAAGTTTTATTCTGTCACTTTAGATACTTAACTGATTAATGTGTCCACTGTATAAGCTGTGTGGCCATAATTTAATTTTAGACCATTTCCATGAAGGGTTTAAGTACACGAAGTCTTGTTTGTCACTATTTGTCAGTTTCTGGTCTGTGTCCTGGTGATGTGCTGTTACATTCAGAAACTATTTCTCTATGTCCACAAATGTATGTATTTCTCTTTTGTGTTATGTTACTTTGCAGGTTTCGATATTCTACATCATACGTGACTGTCTGTGATTTATTTTACAGTGGGAAAGAATGGGGCTCAGGTTACTATTTCTGTATAGATACTTCTGACAAAAACTTTGGTTAACAATTCCGCCTAGTATGTAACATCTGTTTATGGAATTTTTGACATTCATATGGATATTCTTTTGGGCTAATTCTAGTTCTTTTATGTTAATACATTATGTCATCTATAGTTATACTAATACCAATGCTAATGCTAATACTAATACTACTATAGTATTGTTGGTCATTGGTACTTCATTGTCATTTGGAATAATAACTTAAATTGCTCTACTTTATGTGCATAGCTTGCTCTGCATTCTCAGGATTTTCTATATTGTATTTGTGAAGTACATCATAGGAATATTGACTGCAATGGTTTTTAAATTGCTCATAATCATCAATTTTATGAATACTGAGATTTTCATGATATGTCTCTTTGCATGTGTATAGGAAGTCTTCACATTGTTCAATACCATGCTTAATAATTATAATGCATTATGAAGCTATTCTAATTGCTTGTTATAGTCAAGCTTTCATACTTTGCATACAAATACACAGTAGTGTTTCTTCTTAACTTGCATTTGATTAGACATGGCTTGTTTTGCTATTTAAGAATCCTGATGTTGAAATGTTGCATGTAATTATTCACTGCACTGAGGTGCTAGTTAATGCTTACCATTGCCCTCTTTATTTCCCTATTGCCCACTCCTCTTTTCTTCTCTTTTTTCTTCCCCATCATTTTCTCTGTTATTTCACATATGATTTTGTGACACCCTTGGGCAGTTAGGAATGCTGTAATGTGTTCATGATTGTAGTTCTTTGTTATTTCAAAAGATAATATTTCATAGCTCATATCTCCATCCTATAGCTCTTACATTTACCCCCTTATTCTGTAATGTTCCCTCTGGTTGGAGTTTCCCATTATAGGCTGTCCATGCAGCAGTCAGTTGTTCTCATTATTTGACACTTATGAGTTTTTGAAATTGTTTTTGTTCTTTTTGTTTTGTTTTTTGAAACAACGTTTTTGAACCATTCTGAAAGCATCACCAGGCTATGATATCAAAAGAGCCATTCAAGGAAGTGTGAGTATATGTGCATATAGCACGCTGTATGGAGGGGATTCTCTCCTAGACCCCTTGATCCAGTCATTAGTTTTTGGCCAAGTTTCCAGTGCCATGCCTCTCTTTCCTCTGTGGACAGTCTCCGATCAAAACAAACAAACAAACAAACAAAAGACTCTTGTTACTTAGAAAACATTTTTGGTATAATTTTACTAATGTATATATTCTGACTAGCTTCTTTGTATTGAAGCACACAGGATCAGCATTACCCTTCATGAAGTTCCCCACCAGTCAGCAGAGAAGTTTTAGTGTTTTAATTAATATCACCATGGAGACTATGGTATTTTTAGATACTGTATGTGGCCTGGTGACTTCTCAGTATTTTCTTGTTGGAATATAAAAATACATAATATAATTCATTCTAATAAGAAACCCTGGAGGAGGACACAACATCTGTCCCAACACTGAGAGTAACTGGGACCAGCAGGACCCAGAAACACAGGAATTCCGCCAGCCCAGTGGCTTGGTTGCTTCCCGTCTGTTTGGGATGGCCAGTGCCCTGAGCAGACTTTGGACACAAGCTCTGCAGCCAATCCCACAACACCCAGAGGAAGCTCCACTCCCAGGAGCTCTAACATGCCCAGGATCACAGGTGAGGAGGACACAACATCTGTCCCAACACTGGGAGTAACTGGGACTAGCAGGAACCAGGCACACAGGAAATCTGCCAGGTCAGTGGCTTGGGTTGCTTCTGGTCTTTTTGGGTCAGGTGGTGTCCTGAGCAGACCTTGGGCTAATCCCACAACACCCAGAGGAAGTTCCACGCCCAGGCACTCTAACAAGCACAGGACACAGGATCACAGAGACAGCTTAAGTCTGAGGAGTACTGACACAACCAGGATCATAGGAAGGATAGGCTCCAGTCAGATTTAGCAAGTGCAGGTAGCACTAGAGATAACCAGATGATGCAGGGCAAGCATAAGAATATAAGCAACATAAACCAAGGTTACTTGGCATCATCAGAACCCAATTCTCCCACCATAGCAAGTCTTAGACACACCATCATACTGGAAAAGCAAGATTCAGATCTTTTTTTTTTCTATCATGACGATGATACAGGACTTTAAGAAAGATATAAATAGCACCTTCAAAGAAATATAGGAGAACACAGGTAAACAGCTAGACGCTCTTAAAGAGGAAACACAAAAATCCCTTAAAGAACTACAGGAAAACACAATCAAACAGGTGAAGGAAATGAACAAAACCATCCAGAATCTAAAAATGGAAATAGAAACAATAAAGAAATCAGAAAGAGAGACAACCCTGGAGATACAAAACCTAGGACAGAAATCAGGAGTCATAGATGCAAGCATCACTAACAGAATACAAGAGATAAGAAGAGAGAATCTTAGGGGCAGAAGACACCATAGAAAACATTGCCACAACAGTCAAAGAAACTGCAAAAAAGCAAAAAGCTCCTAACCCAAAACATCCAGGAAATCCAGGATGCAATGAGAAGACCAAATCTAAGAATAATACGTATAGAAGAGAGTGAAGACTCCCAATGTAATGGGCCAGTAAATATCTTCAACAAAATTATAGAAGAAAACTTCCCTAACCTAAAGAAAGAGATGCCCATGAACATACAAGAAGCCTAAAGAACTTCAAATAGACTGGACCAGAAAAGAAATTCCTCCCAACACATAATAATTAAAAGACCAAATGCACTAAACAAAGAAAGAATTTTAAAAGCAGTAAGGGAAAAAGGTCAAGGAACATATAAAAGCAGGCCTATCAGAATCACACCAGACTTCTCATCAGAGACTATGAAAGCTAGAAGATCCTGGGCAGATGTCATACAGACCCTAAGAGAACACAAATGCCAGCCCAGGCTACTATACCCAGCAAAACTCTCAATTACCGTAGATGAAGAAAATAAGATATTCTATGACAAAACAAAATGTATACAATATCTTTCCACAAATTCAGCCCTACAAAGGATAATAGATGGAAAACATCAACATAAGGAGCAAAACTACACCCTAGAAGAAGCAAGAAAGTAGTCTTTCAACAAATCCACACAAACCTAATTCCACCTCTTGCAACAAAAACAACAGGAAGTAACAATTACTTTTTAATATCTTAATATGAAAATTAATATTACCAACATATTCTAATTGATTGAAATCCAAAAATATGGGGAATTAGAAATGTGGTGACTGTCATCCAATGATCTCTCTAGTTTGGTAATTGGAGAAATAGGTCCAATATTGTACAATCCATATATACTTTCAGCTTGTTTGTTTGTGACAGTGCCTGGTTGTGTACAACATAATGGCTTTGAAATCTTGCTTCTCCTATCTCAGCCTCTCTATTAGTAGTATTGTTTATTTCATATTTTTACACTATCCTATGGCTTTCAGAACAGCTTACTTATTTCAAAGGTATGTATATATCCAAAAGAAACATAGACAATTAAATTGGGAGGTGGATTGTAAGAGAACAACAAAGAGTGAGACTAAATGCTTTCCTGATATTTGTAACTACTATATCAAGTTTGAAGAAGAGGACTTTATAAGTTATTCTTTCTCTGAGATGAATGCTTTTCCAAATTATCACAGCTAATGAACCAGATTCTTATCCTCACCTAAGGTCTGTGCCACTCTTAAAGCAGAACCATTGTTAATTGAAACAGTTGGTGAATGACTTTATGGATAGACCATCTTAATACACTCACCATTTCTTTCTTTCTTTTTTCTCCAAGACAGGGTTTCTCTGTGTACCCCTGACTGTCCTGGAACTCACTCTGTAGACCAGGCTGGCCTCAAACTCAGAAATCCTCCTGCCTCTGCCTCCCAAGTGCTGGGATTAAGGGCATGTGCCACCAATTGCCCAGCTACACTCACCATTTCTTAAATGAATCTAACCTGTTCTCTGTGGGCTGAGAATAAAGTCACTCACTGAAGTCAAATAGCTTTGACCATAGCAGGAAGTCTGTATCCAAAAATCATGGCTACAATTCATTCCTTGGTGCAGAACTGTCAACTCTCAGCTTAGCTACTAAGGAGATAAATTCCTTTGGTGATGTGAGGGTCATTGAAGTACAGCCTTATTACAATGAAATCCAATGTCTAAAAATTGTTCTTAATTTGGGCTTGTATCACAGTAAGAGCCAGATTTTAAGCTCTACTAAATACAAAACAAATAACCAAACAAAAAGACTTTATGTATTTATGTTCATTTAAGAAAATACTAGTAGTGATGTATTATTTTAAAATATACAGTTAATATGTTTAGAGTTATTTAAAATTTATATTGAGAAAAACATGTATTTTCAGTATTGGTGTAGATAAACATCTACATAAGACTGTTAAATTGATTGTTGTTTTATGTCAAACAACTTTTAAAATACTAATTTTTATTGTTATAATATTTTATAAATTTTAAGGAGTATCACAAAAAACGATATTGTAGGTACTGAAGGGGGGGTTTCTGGGAGGAGTTGGGGTACAAAAGGGAAACAAGAATGTGATTTAATTCTATTTACTTAAAATGTTTTTAAATATTAACAAATTCAGATAAATTGAAATCATTTATCTTTTCTCATCATAATGCAATAAAATTTAAATCAATAAAAAAATAAACCCTACTTAAGTAAAAGCAAAAAGTGTTGTAAATTTTCAGTTGCTATGACATATAAAAGTCAGCACAGAATTCAAACTGGAAAGAAACCTAACAACAGTGAGGGAAACATATTGTTTTCCCAGAAGTCTTCATTCACAAACTAGAGCAGGATCCATACAAAAACATTATGAACATGAGAAAATTATGAAGTCCTATAAACATTTAACTTAGAAAACATTAAGAACTTGTACTAAAGAAAAATTGTTCAAATATAACGATACAGAAAACACTATCAAAAAGTAATTTTACTCATTTCACCTCAAAGAACAAAACTGAGACAACAAAATAAAAAGAAAATCTGTAAAGAGACAATGGGAGAAACCTGCAGGACTTGACTAAGCCTTCAAGTTCATCCAACCTTATTTTCTGTCTGAAAATTCATTCTGGAAAGAGAGGGGAAAGGAGGGAAAGAGAGTATTGATATATATAGTTGTGCTATGCTAATGTTAATTTGTACATTAAAAATTGCAGTCAAGAGGGTCTGAAATGATGGCTAGGTGGTGAAGAATAGTAGCTGTCCTTCCAGAGAATTGGTTCAATTCCCAGCCCCCAACTGGCAGCTTTCAGTAATCTATAATTGCAGTTCCACGAATATCTAATGCCATTGTCTTACCACTTCTGTGGACACTGCATATATCTATTACAAACATGAAAGAAAATTTCCATAAACATAATATAATTATCAAAATCTTTA
The DNA here is from genome assembly GCA_019843815.1 of Montemys delectorum. Taxonomy (NCBI): domain Eukaryota; kingdom Metazoa; phylum Chordata; class Mammalia; order Rodentia; family Muridae; genus Montemys; species Montemys delectorum. Next base: position 11,956 of record JADRCD010076578.1, on the reverse strand, counting down.
AAAATAAAAACTAATTTATACGCTAGAGAGTCCCATCAAATAAACCAAATTTGTCAAATATTGACCTAACCTTAAAACTGCAGGCAAATCAGAAAATACTGACTGAAGGAAGAAGAAAACGCTTTAATGATTGCTTATCTTTATCCAGCTTCAAAATATTCTGGAGGCAAACTGTACAAATAGTTAAAATATGAGGAACTTTAAAGAGATAATGTGAATGTGTTAACTCGTGTTTAATCATGGACAGATTAGAAATTCCCAAGAGCATGTAGCTAATTCATGTTTCCATACCCAAGACATTTTGAGTACTATTTACTCCAACTACAACACACAGTAATAGAGGATTTATACTAGAAATACCGAGACACAAAATTTTGTGAACATTAGGGAAGCCAGTAGGTTACAAAGAACAAACTCAAAGAATTACTTGAATTTCTCTTGAATTTCACTGGATGATGCTTGTTATATTTGAGTAAGTGTAAAAATATTTCTCAGGAAACTGTGAATTCCAGTATTGAGGTTTGTTAATATACAGTTACAATTTTTGCTTTAAATGCAAAACCAAAAAATTATGCTGTCTTGTTTTTACATGGTTATATGATAAGATGTTTCAATTGTTGTTGAATTAGAGCTGATGCATATGAGACAGGAGCCAGTTAGGTTAGATAGTAAAAACTGGTGACTAACTAAATGGGGAAAAACAACAATCTGGACAGACCCCTGAGGGCAAGTTCAGAGGCTCACTGAATCAAAGACTTCTTTAAGAAGGTACTGCAGAGACCAATGTCACTCTGATTAATGTCCCTTTTGATAAGTACAGCAGTTAAACGCAGCCATTTCTACCTGAGCACAATATGGTGTTGAAAGTCTGCAGTTTCTGGAGTTATTCTTTGCTTGTATGTGTAATAAATATTGTGTGAACTGCTCAACTCATCTGTTGCAGGGTTCACTTGTCCTGTACATGCAGGATTTCAGGGTCATCACAGCTTACAGGAGCAACCACTGCAGCTCAATGCCAGTTCATGCTTCAAATCCAATTGCTATTAAAAAGGAATCACTAATATCGGCATCCCATGAGTGACTAATGTACCAAGCAAACTTCATTTCTGAAACACAAATGAAAATGAGCTTTCTTGTGAAGTAGAAGGAGGCATCAACACCTTCTGTTGAAAGAAGGGGGCTGTCATCAATATTTGGATGAACACATGAGCCAGGCATGGTTGTACATTTCTTTAATGCCAGATCTTCGTAGGTAGACACTGTCATATCTGTGTGAGTTTGAGTTCAGCTTATATAATATACAGACATTTTTTCTCCCAAAGTCAATGTCCTTATCACAAATTCATAAGGAATCTTGGCAAATCCATAGAATGAGTCATTATTAATAATATGGTTACATGTCTTAATAAAATCTTTGTGGAGAGAGAAAATTTAACTCTCTAAGGAAATTTTAAACTAATTTTAGAGAATATATAATTGTGTTTATGTAAGTACTAACAAAATTCACATAACCGCTTTGTTTTTAGAAATGATATTTACTTTAGTTTTACATAACTTTGTAAAGCAATATTTTTGCTGTTATAATTTATTAGAAAATAATATACTATGTATTTTTAAATGATGGAACTGATTAGTGGGTAAAAACATGTTTTAATTGGTCTACACAGAAACTCATAATTTATATGTGATCTAGACTCTACCCTAAACCTCTCCTGTCTTATTTTAACATATGTGAAATAAAGGCTCGTGGCAAGGATCATCTCACAGACATTGACACAATGGCATTATCTCCTCCAGGATCATCCTGTATACTCCTGTCTTCATATGGGTTACATAGTATTATTATATATTTTACATGTCATGTTTCAGAGACAGCGATCAAGAAAATCGAAATTACCTGGTAGTCTAACTGGAATCTTAACTTGTTCACATTGAACTTGAATTTACAAACTACCAGTCAGTACTTTTTTTAGAACCTGGTCCTTGTCAGGGCCACTGAGCACACAGGTTTGCCTTTTTCTTCATCTTTAAAGAAGTGTCTTAAGACACTGCACTTTGAGTTACTTTTAGGTGTGAGATAGCAGTAGTGTATGTATGTGTGTGCTTACATGTGTAAATATCTTTATACAATAAGGAATCAGCAGCAAAAGACTGTTCCCAGTGAATTCTGTGCTGCAGATCGTCCCCCCCCCCTTTTTTTTTTGCAAGAGTAACTGCGAAGTAAATTGTAGAAAGGAAGATTATGGTCCATGTTCCAGGACTATTGCCATTATCCTTGGCTCATGGATAGAGTTCACGTAGAGACAGAATGTAGAGGTTTATGGAGCATCAGAGAAGAGCGTCCATCTTCACAGCAGTCAGGGAGATTGGGATAAATCTATAAAGAAACAAATAAAAATATAGCTCCAAAACTGTGTGCTGGTAACAAATATCACCAAGAGTTGGCTTTGTTTTTTTATTTCTCTAAACTCATGGCTAGCCCTCATGATTCAGGCACTTTCCAATGACCCAAGAACACACCCTACCACAGGCAAACACTTGAATTTTAGGAGACATTCTAACCACATAAAACAAATTGTGTGATGATTTTTTAGCAAAGCAAACGTGACAAATGTTATGTATTTCACTTACTATTCATGTAATGCCTTCTGTCATGAGTTACATTTCAGGTTGTGGCTTGAGTTCAGTACAGAGCATTTTACTAATACTGAGATCACCCATTTTTGTTTAACTCAAGTTGAGCTGGAAGACTGGGTTTTCAATTTCTGAATCTTCTTTCACAAATCCTGTCGTCTTTGCTTTATTTCATACATGTGAAAATTAGTTCACTATTTAAGTCCACAAAATGTGAAATATTATTTTCATGCAGCTCATGGACATTCTGGGATGGTTTCATGGCCTTGTACTTGGGAGTTAATTGCAACACAAATAACTGTAGAGAACCTATGAAGGTAAGCTATTTTTTTCAAGGATGGAAACATTTTCTCAATGCAAGATAAAACACCTGACTTTTACTTTTAAGGGACATTTTAAGGGGTGCCAGAAAGGAAGCTTACAACACACCATACTATGGATATGACAAAATTCTGACTTGCTGAACTCGTGAGTGATACTGGGGTTATTTATAGGACAATAGACTAAAATAGAGCTGAGTCACCAAAGCATAACTGCGTTACTTAGGGTTACTATTGCAGTGAGGAGACATCACAGCCAGACCCAACACGAGAAAATAGTTTGTTTGCCTGATTCACCCACATCAGTGCTCATCATGAAATAAAGGCAGGACAGGAACTCAAAGAGGGCAGGAACCTGGACACGAAGACACGAAGCACATGACATGCAGAAGTGTTGTTTACTAGATTGCTCCTAATGACTTGCTCAACCTGCTTTCTATTTCTATTTTTTTTTAACTTTTATTGCATTAGGATGAGAAAAGTTACATGATTTCTATTTATCTGAATTTGTTAACATTTAAAAACATATTTCAAGTAAATAGAATTAAATCACATTCTTGTTTCCCTTTTGTACCCCAACTCCTCCCAGAGACTCCCCTTCAATACCTTCAATATCTTTTTTGTCATATTCATTAAAATTTATAAAATATAATAACAATAAAAATAAGTATTATAAAAATGGTTTGATATAAAACAACAATCAATTTAATAGTCTTATGTAGATGCTTGTCTACAGCAATAGTAAAAATACATTTTTCTCAATATAAATTTTAAATAACTCCAAACATATTAAGGGCATATTTCAAAATAATACTTCATTACTAGTATTTTCTTAAATGAACATAAATATATAAAGTCTTTTTGTTTGTTTGTTTGTTTTGTATTTAGTAAAGTTTAGAATCTTGGCTCTTACTGTGGTACAAGCCCAAAATAAGAACAAATTTTAGACATTGGATTTCATTGTAATAAGGCTGTACTTCAATGACCCTCACCTCATCAAAGGATTTTACCTCTATCATAGCTAAGCTGAGAGTTGACAGTTCTGCTGCACCAAGAAATGAATTGTAGGCTCGATTTTTGGATGCAGACTTCCTGCTATGGTCAAAGCTATTTGACTTGAGTGTGTGACTTTATTCTCAGCCCACAGAGAACAGGTTACATTCATTTAAGAAATGGTGTGTGTATTAAGATGGTCTATCCATAAAGTCATTCACCAACTGTTTCAATGAACAATGGTTCTGCTTGGAGGGTGGCACAGACCTTAGGTGAGGGTAAGAATTTGGTTCATTAGTTGTGATAATTTTGAAAAGCATTCATCTCAGAGAAAGAGTAACTTATAAAGTCCTCTTATTCAAACCTGATACAAGAGTTACAAATGTCAAGCAAAGCATTCAGTCTCACTCTTTGTGGTTCTCTTAAAAGCAACCTCCCTAGTTAATCATCTATGGTTTTTTTTGGGTATATAAATACTTCTGAAATATATAAGCTGTTCTGAAAACCATAGTATAGTGTAAAGACATGAAATAAACAATACTACTAATAGAGAGGCTGAGATAGGAGAAGCAAGATTTCAAGACCATTATGTTGTACACAGCAAGACACTGTCACAAACAAACAAGCTGAAAGTGTATATGGATTGTACAATATTGGACCTACTTTTCCAATTACCAAATTAGAGAGACCACTGGATGACAATCAACAAATTTCTAATTCCTCATATTATTGGATTTCCATCTATGAGGATATGTTGGTAATATTAATTTTCATATTACAATATTAAGAAAAAGTAATTGTTGCTTCCTGTTGTTTTTGTTGTAAGAAGTGGAATTAAGTTTGTGTGGATTTGTTGAAAAATTACTTTCTTGCTTCTTCTAGGGTGTAGTTTTGCTCCTTATGTTGATGTTTTTCATCTATTATCCTTTGTAGGCCTGGATTTGTGGAAAGATATTATGTAACTTTTGTTTTGTCATGGAATACCTTGTTTTCTCCATCTGTGGTAATTGAGAATTTTTCTGGGTATAGTAGCCTGGGCTGGTATTTGTGTTCTTGTAGGGTCTGTATGATATCTGCCCAGGATCTTCTAGCTCTCATAGTCTCTGGTGAGAAGTCTGGTGTAATTCTGATAGGCTTGCCTTTATATGTTACTTGCCTTTTTTCCCTTACTGCTTTTAAAATTCTTTCTTTGTTTAGTTCATTTGGTGTTTTAATTATTATATGGCAGGAGGAATTTCTTTTCTCGTCAAGTCTATTTGGAGTTCTGTAGGCTTCTTGTATCATCACCATGAAAAGTGATTTTATATCTGAATCTTGCTTTTCTGGTGTAATGGTGTGTCCAGGACTTGCTATGATGGGAGAATTGGGTTTTCATGATGCCAAGTGACCTCTGGTTGTGTTGTTTATTTTCTTATGTTTGCCCCCCTCCCGCCATCTGGTTATCTCTAGTGCTACCTGCCCTTGCTAAATCTGACTGGAGCCTGTCCTTCCTGTGATCCTGGTTGTGTCAGAACTCCTCAGAGTCCAGCTGTCTCTGTGATCCTGTGATTCTGGGATCCTGTGATCCTGGGCTTGTTAGAGCACCTGGGAGTGGGGCTTCCTCTTTGTGTTGTGGAACTGGCTGTGGAGCTTTCGCCCAAGGTTGGCTCAGGACATCAGTCCAGAGAGACTGGGAGGAACCAGAATCACTGGGCTGGCAGAGTTCCTGTGTGCCTGGTCCTGTTGGTCTCAGTTACTCCTGGTGTTCGGACAGATGGTGGGTCCTCCTCACCTCTGATCCCGAGTGTGTCAGAGCGCCTGAGAGTGGATCAGCCTGCTTTCTTACAGATCCCAGCATTACCAACCTAGAGATGGCACCACCTATAGGAGGCTGGGCCATCTTCTATTGATCAGTAATTAAGAAAAAGCCTTCCAAGCTTTCCTAATCTCAATCTTAAGAAAGCATTTCCTTAACTGAGAATCACTTATCCTTGATGAATTTACATAGTATCAAGTTTATATACAAATATGCATCACAACACCTCAGCACAGGAAACCACTGGGAAAAGGTGCATACTTGTAGCACACCTCATATTCTGAAGGCAGCACATTCAGTTCTAGAATAAATATTGCCAGCAACTGAGCTTGTAGCATAACAAGCTTGCTATGGTACATCTATTCTGTTTTTTAATAAAAAATTCCCCAATCATCAAAATGTTTTATTTTCACCATATATACCACGTTTATTGTTGAAAGATTGGTGATTTATTTTTTGTTCTATAATATTGCAAAGTAAGCAACTGATGCTAAGTTTTACAATAATAACGATAACAAGGAAAATTGAAGGACTCATATAGTGTGGAAACAGTTAAGAATGCCTTGTAGGGTTCAAATTCTTGGGCATTAAAGTTTTAGTTACACACTATGGAATATGCTCCTCAAATTTTCAGTATGTATTTTCTTCATCAAGAATACAGAAATAACAAATGACCAAATGGGAACATCCATATTACAACATCCAAATGATAAGAAACATTACTACAGAGTTGGGAAAAAATGTCAAGCTTCAGGATGTGGAATTAATTATGGTAAACTACAAGGCAATTTACATTGCAGCTTAAGTTATGAATACATGACAACCTGGTCACCCAAAAAAATCCTGCTCCCAAACATACATGAAACCAGAAGTGGAATAATGAGTAGAAAATCTAGATAAACCGGAACAGAGCTCGAGTGAAATCATTCAAGCTCTCTGATGAACCCCAGGCCCTTGAAAACACAAGTGGTAGAACCAGGACATTAGAAAGCATGGATGAAAATAAACTTGCAGTGCTTTGGAATACCCACATAGTTAAAAAAAAGTTAATACAAATATCTTGCTGAATATTTTTTCATATTTTTACATTTATATATTCACTTTACATCCCAGTATCAGCCTCCTACTCCTCCTAGTACCCCGTAACATAAATCTATCCTCTATTCCTCCCTCCTCATACACACACTCACTACAGCATCCCTTCAGCCCATCCCCACACACCAAGTCACTGTTTTACTAAGCACATTAGACACATCCTCTCCCACTGAGGCCAGGTGAAGCAGGCCCACTTAGGGGAACAGGTTGCATGGGTAGGCAGGCAGCAGATTCAAGGATAGCCCCAGTTCCAGTTGTGGAACAAGCTGCACATCTGTTACATATGTGCAGGGGGGCTTAGATCCAGTACCTACTTGCTCTTTGGTTAACGGCTCAGTCTCTAGGAGCCCCCAAGGGTCCACATTAGTTGACTCTGTTGGTCTTTGTCTTAGTCAGGGTTACTATTCCTGCACAAACATCATGACCAAGAAGCAAGTTGGGGAGGAAGGGGTTTATTCAGCTTACATTTCCATGTTGCTGTTCATAACTAAAGGAAGTCAGGACTGGAACTCAAGCAGGTCAGGAAGCAGGAGCTGATGCAGAGGCCATGGAGGGATATTTCTTACTGGCTTGCTTCCCCTGTCTTGCTCAGCCTGCTCTCTTATAGATTTCAAGACCTCAGGGATGGCACCATCAACAATGGGCCTGCTCCCCTTGACCGCTAATTGAGAAAATGTCCCACAGCCAGATCTCATGGAGGCATTTTCTCAACTGAAGCTCCCTTCTCTGTGATAACTCCAGCCTGTGTCAAGTTGACACACAAAACCAGCCAGTATAATCTTCCTGTGGAGTCCCCATCCACTTCCCATCCCTTAATCCTTCCCCCAAGTCATATATAAGAATCCTGGAGCTCCATTTAATGTTTGGTTGTGGGTCCCTGAATCTCCTTCCATTGGCTGCTAGGTGGTGCTTCTCAGTGGAAAGTTATTCAGGTACAGCCTCAACACCAGTTGTTGGGGACCTGCATAAAGACCAAGTTGTGCATCTGCTAGGTATGTACAGGGGCCTAGCTCCAGCATGAGTTCACTCTCTGGTTGGTGGTTCAGTGTCTGGTAACCCACAAGGGTGCAAGTTAATTGACTCTGTTGGTATTCCTATAGAAACTTTGTCTTCTTTAGGTCCCTCAGTTCTTCCCCCAACTTTTACATAAATATCTTTGACCCCATACATTGTTTGGCTGTGTGTATTTGAATCTGTTTCAGTCAGCTGCTGGGTAGAACCTCTCAGAGGACAGTTATGCTAAGCTCCTGTCTGCGAGCATGACAGAGCATCATTAATAGTGTCATGGATTGGTCCTTGATCATGGCATGGGTCTCAAGTTGGTCCAGTTATTGACTGACTATTTCTTCCAGTACAGTACAGTCTTCCTGTACTGTACAGAGACTGACTACTCAGTCCCTGTCCCTGCATTTCTTTTAGCAAGGACACATTTTGGGTTGAACTTTTTCTGGGTGAGTTGGTGTCCTTATGCCTCCACTAGGAGTCCTGCCTGGCTATAAGAGGTGGCCTCTTCAGGTTGCCTGTCCCATTGTTAGGCATCTCAGATAAGTATATCTGCACTGACTCCTGACAACCTCCATTCCTAGAACTCTGGGACACACTAGAGATTCCACCCAAACCCCACCTCTGGCAGCTGCAGACTTCCATTCATTCTTCTGTCCCTCTCGTCTCTTTCCTTACCAAATTTTGATGCCCCTTCATGTTTTCTACCCAGTTTCCTCACTCCCTCTGCCTCCTATGATTATTCTATTCCCCCTTCTAAGAGAGATTCAAGCATCCTCCCTTAGGCCTTGCTCTTTGTTTAACTTCTTTGGGTCTGTGGGATGTATGATGGATATCCTGTATTTTATGGCTAATATTTACTCATCAGTGAGTAGTACATAGAAAGCAGGTCCTTTTGATTCTGAGTTACCTCATGCAGGGTATCTTCTAGTCCTATCCTTTTGCCTGCGAAATTCTTGATGTCTTTGCTTTTAATAGCTGAATAGTATCCCATTGGGTAAATGAACCATACTTTCTGTATCCATTCTTCAGTTGACGGACATCTAGCTGGTTTCCAGTTTCTATTATGAATAAAACTGTTAAGAGCATAGTGGAGCACATGTCCTTCAGATACAGTAGAGCATCTTTTAGGTATGTGCCCGGGAGCAGTATAGCTGGCTCTGCAGGTAGAACTCTTTCAAATTTTATTTGAGAAAGTGCCAAGTTGATTTCCACAATGGTTGTACAAGATTGCAATCCCACCAGTAATAGATGAGTGTTCATCTTTCTCTGCATCCTTGCCAGCATGTGCTGCTCCTTGAGTTTTTGATCTCAGCCATTCTAATGGGTGTAAGATGGAATCTCAAAGTTATTTTGATTTGCATTTCCCTGACTGTCAGGTGATGTTTAGGATAGGCTAAGGCTAACAGGTAGCCTTCCTGCAGATGTCCCACCATTTTTCTTGGTCTGTGATGTGTGAGCTTGATGGCAAGGTTCCAAAGAGACTTCATCTCAGGATTGCTTCTTGAAGGGGATATGCCTTTCCTTTCATTATTAAATTAATTAAATACTACCTTGGCATTAGCCTACTCTATTGATCAGATTTCTTGCAGATTAACATAAAGATGAACATTTATGAATTAATGCTGTTTAGATAATTAAATATTATATGGAATTCCTGATTTGATTAAAATAATTGTAGGAAAAAATTTAAGAGATGGCCTTAGTTGCTTTGTTAGAAAGATGTAATAAAGTTAGATCAAGACTAGAATGTTCCCACTTCTCACACTGGAAATAATGGCTCCTTAATAAGAACTACAATGACCAGTCTCTCTGGGCTCATGTCCTGAGCGGATCTTGGGCACAAGCTCTGAAGCCAGTCCCACAACACCCAGAGGAAGCTGCTGCACTCCCAGGTGCTCTAACAAGCCCAAGGTCACAGGATCCCAAAATCACAGGGTCACAGAGACTGCCAGACTCTGAGGAGTTCTGATACAACCAGGATCACAGGTAGGACTGACTCCAATCAGAATTAGCAAGGGCAGGTAGCCAAAGAGATAACCAGATGGTGGGGGAGGGGGGGCAAGCTTAAGAAAATAAACAACACAAACCAAGGTTACTTGGCATCATCAGAACCCAATTCTCCCACCATAGTAAGTCCTGTACACACCATCACACCGGAAACGCAAGATTCAGATATAAAATCACTTATCAAGATAATGATACAGGACCTTAAGAAAGACATAAGTAGCACCCAAAGAAATACAGGAGAACAAAGGTAAAGAGCTAGAAGCTCTTAAAGAGGAAACACAAAAATCCCTTAAAGAACTACAGGAAAACACAATCAAACAAGTGAAGGAAATGAGCAAAACCATCCAGAATCTAAAAATGGAAATAGAAACAATAAAGAAATCAGAAAGAGAAAAAACCCTGAAGATACAAAACCTAGGAAAGAAATCGGGAGTCATAGATGCAAGCATCACCAACAGAATACAAAAGATAGAAGAGAGAATCTCAGGGGCAGAAGACACCATAGAAAACATTGACACAACAGTCAAAGAAACTGCGAAAAGCAAAAAGCTCCTAACCCAAAACATCCAGGAAATCCAGGATGCAATGAGAAGACCAAACCTAAGGATAATAGGTATAAAAGAGAGTGAAGACTCCCAATGTAATGGGCCAGTAAATATCTTTAACAAAATTGTAGAAGAAAACTTCCCTAACCTAAAGAAAGAGATGTCTATGAACATACAAGAAGCCTAGAGAACTCCAAATAGACTAGACCAGAAAAGAAATTCCTCTTGCCACGTAATAATAAAAACATCAAATGCACTAAACAAAGAAAGATTTTTAAAAACAGTAAGGGAAAAAAGGCAAGTAAAATATAAAGGCAGGCCTATCAAAATTTCGGCGGACTTCTCACCAGAGACTATGAAAGCTAGAAGATCCTGGGCAGATGTCATACAGACCCTACAAGAACACAAATGCCAGCCCAGGCTACTATACCCAGCAAAACTCTCAATTACCATAGATGGAGAAAACAAGATATTATATGACAAAACAAAATTTGCACAGTATCTTTCCGCAAATCCAGCCCTCCAAAGGATAATAGATGGAAAATATCAACATAAGGAGCAAAACTACACCCTAGAAGAAGCAGGAAAGTAATCTTTCAACAAATCCACACAAATCTAATTCCACCTCATACAACAAAAACAACAGGAAGTGACAATTACCTTTTCTTAATATCTTAATATGAAAATTAATATTTCCAACATATCCTAAGTGATTGAAATCCAAAAATATGAGGAATTAGAAATTTGTTGATTATCATCCAATGGTCTCTCTAATTTGATAATTGGAGAAATAGATCCAATATTGTACACTCTATATATACTTTCAGCTTGTGTGTGACAGTGTTTTCCTGTGTACAACGTAAGGGCCTTGAAATCTTGCTTCTCCTATCTCAGCCTCTCTATTAGTATTGTTTATTTCATGTTTTTACCCTGTACTATGGTTTTCAGAACAGCTTATATATTTCAAAAGTATTTATATACCCAAGGGAGACATAGACAATTACTTGGGAGGTGGTTTGTATGAAAGAAAACAACAAAGAGTGAGACTAAATGCTTTGCTTGACATTTCTAGCTGTTGTATCAAGTTTGAAGAAGAGGACTTTATAAGTTACTCTTTCTCTGAGATGAATGCTTTTCAAAATCATCACAGCCAATGAACCAGATTCTTATCCTCACCTAATGTCTGTACCACCTTCCATTGCAGAACCATTGTTCATTGAAACAGTTGGTGAATGACTTTATGGATAGATCATCTTAATATACACACCATTTCTTAAATGAATGTAACCTGTCCTCTGTGGGCTGAGAATAAAGTCACACACTCAAGTCAAATAGCTTTTTGACCATAGCAGGAAGTCTGTATCTAAAAATGGTGCCTAAAATTCATTCCTTTGCACAGCAGAACTGTCAACTCTCACCTTAGCTACAATGGAGGTAAAATCCTTCAGTGATTTGAGGGTCACTGAAGTATAGCCTTATTACAATGAAATCCAATGTCTAAAAATTGTTCTTATGTTGGGCTTGTACCACAGAAAGAGCCAAGATTTTAAACTCTACTAAAT
>JADRCD010076577.1:0-11338 GCA_019843815.1 Montemys delectorum | reverse complement strand
CCCCCCCCCCAACCCCCAACGCCAATCCTCCAGGCCTCCCAACTCTCTAGGTCTCAAGTCTCTCAAGGGTTAGGTGCATCTTCTCTCATTGAGGCCAAACCAGGCAGTCCTCTGCTGTAGATGTGTCGGGAGCCTCAGACTAGCTAGATTATGTTGACTGGTTGGTGTCTGAGAGACCTCAGGGGTCCAGGTTAGTTGAGACTGCTGGTCTTCCTATGGTGTCGCCCTCCTCCTCAACCTCTTCTAGCCTTTCCTTAATTCAACCACAGGCGTCCCCAACTTCAGTTCATTGGTTGGGTGTAAGTATCTGCATCTGTCTCAGTCAGCTGCTTGTTGGGCCTCTCAGAGGGCAGCCATTCTAGGCTCCTGTCTGTAAGCTCACCATAGCATCAGTAATAGTGTCAGGTCTTGGAGCCTCCCCTTGAGATGGATCCCAATTTAGGCCTGTCACTGAACTTCCTTTCCCTCGGTCTCATCTGTTTTTGTTCTTGCACTTTTTTTTTTTTAAACAGGAACAAATCTAGGTCAGAGATTTTGACTGTGGGATGGCAACCCCATCCCTCCACTTGATGCCCTGTCTTTCTACTGGAAGTGGACCCTACAAGTTCCTTCTCCCCAATGTTGGGCATTTCATCTAAGGTCCCTCCCTTTCAGTCTTGAGAGTCTCGCACCTCCTAGGTCTCTGGTACAGTCTAGAGGGTCCCCTCACCTCCCACCTCCTGATGTTGCCTGTTTCCATTCATTCTGCTTGCCCTCAGGGCTTCAGACCTGTTCCCCTCCCAATACCTGATCATGTCCCCCTTTTTCACTTCCTGTCCAGTCTCCCACCAAGGTCCCTTCCTCCCTCTGCCTTTCCCCCTCCCTGTGATTTCTTTCTATTCCCTCCCAACCTGGATTGAAGCATTCTCACATGGGCCCTTCAGGTTGTTAACCTTCTTGAGTTCTGTGGATTGTATCCTGGGTATTCTATACTTTTTTTTTTTTTTTTTTTTTTTTAGCTAATATCCACTTATTGATGAGTACATAACCATGCATGTCCTTTGGGTCTAAGTTATCTTACTCAGGATAATAATACCTAGTTCCATCCATTTGCCTGCAAAACTCATTATGTCCTCGTTCTTAATAGCTGAGTAGTATTTCATTCTGTAAATGAACCACATTTTCTGTATCCATTCTTCTGTCATGGGACATCTGGGTTGTTTCCAGTGTCTGGTTATCACAAATAAGGCCACTATGAACGTAGTAGAACACATGCTCCTGTGGCATGGTGGGGCATCTTTTGGGTATATTCCCAAGAGTGATATTGCTGAGTCTTCAGGTAGATTCATTTCCAGTTTTCTGAGGAACCACCAGATTGATTTCCAGAGTGGTTGTACCAGCTTGCAATCCCACCAGCAATGTTGACGTGTTCCTCTTTCTCCACGTCCTCAGCAGCATCTGCTGTCACCTGAGTTTTTTATTTTAGCCATTCTGACTGGTGTGAGGCAGTTTTGACTTGTGTTTCCCTGATCACTAAGGACTTTGAACATTTCTTTAAGTGCTTCTTGTCCATTCGAGATTCCTCCGTTGTGAATTCTCAGGTTAGTTCTATATCTCAATTTTTGTTTGGGCTGTTTGGGTTTTTTGGAGGTTAGCTTATTGAGTTCTTTATATATTTTTGATATTAGCCCTCTATCGGATGTGGGATGCGAAGATTTTTTTTTCCCAATATGTATGTTGCTGATTTGCCCTTGGAAGTTGATCTTGACAATTTGAATTCCATTTTAGAAATGTGCAGGTGAATTTTTGCATGTGTCTAGGTATGTGTTATATGCATTTATGAATACAGTTTTGGTTAACTAATTCCCAGTAGAATACAAAGATTAAGAAAAAGCAGAGATTTTTGTCTTCTTACTTACTACCCTCTCCTTACCATTTGCCCTGTACATAATAAAAGCTCAATAAATATTGGTGAAAATATAAATAAATGAATGACATGTAGTTTATAAATGAAACTCAGAAATCTCTTCTTCAAAAATCAATAATAGGAGGGCATACTGGGGCAGGTATATAATCTCAGCATTTGCTGGACTGAATCAGGAGACTCTGACATTAAAGACCAATCTGGGTCACAAAGTAAGATCGTTTTTTTTTTTTTTTTTAAGCCATTGTACCAATATTCTCTCTTGAAAAAATAAATGACTGGTGGGTATTAGTTTCCTGTAGAAAACTTATCTTTCATAATCTGCACAAAAGGCTGAAAATACTGATTTATTTTACCACCTGCTGTTAAAGAACAAGGAATAATAATTGTATTATTAATTTCAACTTTTTTAGAAAATCTTAATCAGACTCATCATCCATAATTGTGAAAGTAAGTTACTTGGGGCTTGATATAGACAAAAATTCACAAAACTCAAAGACTTTTAGTGTTTTCCAAATCTTATAGTGTGCATTCAAACCTACTTGGCCTTGAATCTCAGCTTTACCATTTATTAATAATATAGCATTTCAAAACCATGTAGCATCTCTTGGCCTCAATTTCTCCTGTGGTTTACAAGGTTGGTCTCCCAATGAGGCTGACTACATATATACATAATATGTGGTCATAATCAATAAATTATATTTATCTATTATTAATATATATCAATTCATATGTATGATATATATCAATTCATAGAAACTTACAATATATAGGAAGGAACTAAGGTTCCATCCAAATTGAAAAATAAATCTATTTAGGCAATAAAAATATCTAGGCTTATAATTAAGCTAAATATCATCTAGCCATCATTTTTGGAGGATTTTGTCACTAAAAAAGCATTGTGCTTGGATTCACACAATTTCCTAAGGAGGGCTAGAGACTCCATTATGTCATTGTGTTGATTGAGGCCCACTAGCCTTGTGTTCCAATTGAGCAATTTCCAGTTATAGCAGAAGGGACACTAGATCCAATCAAAGAATCTGGGTGTGAAATGTGAAGAAAAGTTACTTCCCCTACCCTAGCATTTAGAAATCCTCCATTTTTACTCTCTAGAGCATAAAAGTCTGAGACATGGGGTATACTACAGTATTTTTTTTCCTTGGGTGCCATGTTCTGTAATTATATTGAAATCATTTTCTTATAACAAGTTTACTGTACTGTAATTCTGGACAGCTGCAGATTCAATTTATTGCCAATGCAAGAATGGGCACGTTTAATAGCATTTAAAAATGGATGCACAAAATAAACAATAATAGCAATAAATCTCTAATGACTTTCAGTGCCAAAGCAGCAGTTTCTACAACAGACCAAATTAGAAATACTATCAATACAGGAGATAACAAATGAATGCATTGAACCGTCCATCAGATGAGTCAGTTTCTATAGAAATGTTACTAATTAGCACAGAATGAAACAGGGAAGCTAGAGGTGTTTAGTGTTTGAAGCTCAGTGATTGAAGATGGTGGATTGGCAGAAATAGTTAACAATTCTCAGCTAATTAAAAAAAAAAAAAAGAGCTGTGTCAAAAATTTCTTCCTAACTGGGAAGGTCTGACTTACATTAGTAGGCATATTTACAGGCCATGTATACAAATTGGTTTTTATTTCAGCTTCAGTTTACCCCCTGACTCAGTAAAAGACTCATCTCCATTTTCTCCCACCTAGGAATCTTGCCATACTGCCAAAACATTTTATTCAGAACTTTAGCCATTTAGTGTAACAACAACAACAACAAATATCCAAATCAATTGATATTATGTTTTTCAAAATCAAAACCATATCCTTTGATGTGGGTAGCTTAACCTTCTCTATTTAATTTTAAAAGCACTGAACAAGTCATCAAAGTAAAAAAGAAGATCCTTAACCTAGTATTCATATCACCTTTTTATCAAGAATGGGGTGGATAATTGCTCACTACAACAGAAATTTTGTGGCAGTAAATTTTTAAGAACTGATTTAATTAATCATAACTATGCTCAGAATAATATTTGAAAAACTGTTAAATGAATGAGGAAATAGTTTCAAAGTATAGAGGAACCCTCTTAAAATTTCACCTCATTCATTATTCACCAAGTTTCTATTAAACACCCACAGTTTGCATGGCAATGTATAAAATAATGCTATTCAAACTAGGTATCCTTCTATTCTATCTCTGGTACTTAACTGAATGAGTTAATAATCTCTAGCTGTCCATTCACAGTGTGAGTGGAAAGGCTAGAGAAATTCTATGAATGAGCCAGTCTGAAAAGAAACATGAAGCCTTTTTTTTGTTTTATATGCTAAAATCAGGTTACTAGCTAACTACTCCTATTTTTTTTCAGAACTCAGGAACTTAAATATTATCTCACTCAATCAGTGATATATGCTTACTGATGAATTTTTAAATGGTCCTAAAAGGGAGAATAGAAATTTGTGAAATTCTGTAGTCAGGGAAAGAAGAAAAACACAATAATCTTGGGCAGATAAAGAGAGACATATGGTGAAGAATTACTTCCGTTTGAAAATTAATTTTAGATTTACTAATATACAATTCACTGTACATTTTAGAGTCAGGTATTAGAATTCATGAAATCCAGTGGTTTCAAACCTTTTACGTTAGAACCACTGGATAGAACCTGTAGGTCCTAAATTCTGACTATCAGAGTATCTTATCCAACTGGTCTTGCAGGAAATGTAAGGAGGGGCACAAAGGAGCATACTTGCAAAATTCTCCAGCAGCCACAGCAGGGATCCATGGCTCTAGTGCAACCTTCACATTTTTGGCATGAGACATCTGTGATCTGAAAAGTATAAGCAAACTGCCTGAGATCAAGAGTTTATAAACCTTCTCCCAGCAAAATCTAAGACCCAAATATCCTAATCCCAGTCTGGATCTCCATAGCATTAACCATTCTGGTTAATGGTAGTTAGACACAGTTGAGCAGATACCTTTTCCCTGCTCACTACTCACTCTCATCCTGGGAAGTGCTTTCCCTGTAGTAACAACCTGTCTCTAGTTTCCCTACCTTAAAATATAGTAGTTAGAAAACCTGAAGTTGCCTACAACCAATATGGTGAGTAGGTCTCCTCCTTATAATGCTTGTGCTGCCCACTTTCTTGCATGAAATAAGTCTTTAGATGGTTATAAAGGCACTGTCCTAGTCAACACGTATGTTTACTTCATATGTAAAACATTTATTGGTAAATTTGAACCAGTTAAACCATTCTCACACTTTCCGACTTAACCTTTTCTATGAATGAGCTATCTGTGTCTTCTAACTTATCTTCAAGACTTGAGAGTCTTTCTTCCATGTATTATAATCTATTGGTGAGGCTGACATCTGAAGCTTTTTTGTTAAGCTTTATTTTAATCTGGGTTTTCTTTAGTGATCCTATTTCTTTGTTAAGTTCTGATTTTATGTCTTGTTTTCATTATTTCATTAAACTGCTTTTAGAGACTTCACTGAGGGATTTACTCATATCATCCTCTTTAACATCCTTGAATATATTCATAATTGCTATTTTGAAGTCCTTTTCTTGTACTTCAGCTATATTGCATTTCTCAGGATGTATTACAATAGAGATACAGACATCTGGCAGACTCTTTGCTGCTGATATTTGTGTTTTTGCACTGGGGTCTGTACATCTGGAGTTATAATGTTTGAAATGTTTCTTGGTGCTGGTATCTAGTCTTGTCTTTTGGGGTGGATGTTCCATTCTTTGGTTTCTGTTGCCTGTTCTGCATCTTAGGCAAATGTGGTGGCTGTGGTTGCTAGTAGAGAGAGTGCTTCTGTGGGTTGGTGAGTGACAGAAAGAAATAAAGACAGGTTAGGATCAAAGCTTGAGAGAAGCCTCTGGAAAGAGCTAAGGGAACCCTGGGTCCATACCAAAATGTGGAGTCCCCAGGGAATGAAGGTAGAATGGTAGAAGAGCCCCCTGCAGGTAGGCTGCTAGGGGACTAAGTCTGGAAAGACCATAATAGAAAATAATAAGGGTTCTGAAAATCACCTACCCAAGTCCCAGACTAGTGTGGTTATTGTGAGTTCCTGGTAAAAACTGTTTCTGAGATCTGTGACTGACAAAGGAATGAAGATGGGCTAGATTGTAAGGCTCAGAGGGAGAGAGATAAGCTAAGCTGGGTCTTCATCAAGAGGCAGACTCTCCAGGGAGTGCAGGTGGGGTCAGAAGAAGGCCTCCTATAAACAGGCTGCTACAAGAATAAAGATGTCTAAGTCATTCACATTTGAGGAAAAAAAATATAATATTTCAATCTGAGCTCAGTTTGACCATTTATCACTGAGTTCATGCAGCTGTGCACATGGGATTACTCAGTCTGTCAGGCTAAATATTCTTTGCCACATTCTATATAAGGTAATACCTCTAGGTTATCTTTCCCATTGCATTCTAAAAATCTATACAAGTAGAGATCCTTCCCTCCAAATACATTAAGTGTCTGACAAAATCTAGCCGAACCCTTGACACAAAATCAACACTCAACAATTAGTTGCTGAATGAAAACTTCATTTGCTTTTAGTAAGCTATGGGACATCGATCATTAAACTGACTTCTATAGGATAATCCAACAGAACTCACAGTAAGGAGGGATGGCTTTATAAAGTAGCAGTTTCACAATTACTTTATAGAAGAACTTGGGTCTGATTCATTGTGATTATAAGTGGACTAATTAAAGGTTATAATTAATGTCTTTATTGATTGCACTAGAGTCATTTGTTGATAAGAAAGATGAAGAATTCGTGCCTGGTACTATAAACAAGGGCAACTACCCATGGCCAATAAGGTTATGGAGTCTAGAAAGAACCTACTACTCTTACTTCCATAAGCCAGTATGATTCCCAGTAACACTTTAAATATGTATTCTTACAACCACAGATAAGTGTACCTGTCACCTCTCATCAAAGAAGCTCCATTTTGCAGAGAGCAAATGGCTGTGGGGTATCTATCCACAACAGTTCCATCTGCAACATAACTCTCATACCTAAGACTCAGGGGATGGCACACAAGAGGAGGTAGAAAGATCCAATGAGCCAGAGGACCAAGACATCTGCTGTTAAATAGTATAATTTATGTCTGGTAGAGAGCCTCACTGGTAAAAAAAAAATCTTAAAACTGTGGTCACCAAAACAAAACTTCACAATGACAACACTAGTTGATGTCCCAAAATGAATACGGGAAGTCTCCCAAGGCCTCATTCCTAGATGAAGAGCTATAGGCCATTAGTGGCTGCTAAGAGGGGAAGAATCAGTCTCCATGGATAACCCCTTGGTAAATTGTCCAATCCTAGATGGGGAAGTATGGGGTGAAAATGCAGCACTCATGTATGAAATTCTAAAACACTAATAAAATAGATACAAATATCAATGAATAACTAATGTATCAAATGAATGAGCCTTCTGTTTCCTAGTCTGACTTTCCTAGAAATCATATATACATATATGGAATGAAGTGCCTAACAATTACGCACATCAACTAGCTCTCTAGCTCAAATTCTAAGTCATTGCCAGGTTGCAATGGCATATTAGCCATGTTTAGGGCTTTATCACCAACAGTACTTTATCACAATGATCAGTATTGATAAACCATGGCTTGAAAGACTCTAGGGAACTCTATTATTCATTTTCAAACAGCATGTATTTCTCTTAGAGGGAAGTAGCATGTACTAATCTGGATAAGTAAGACACATGGAAGTCAATCTGTTTTCCTTCCTGACTTCTGCAATGGACCATCTGAGTACATGAACTATAATCTACCCTAACCATTCTGGAGTGCTTACACATCTCTTTAATCCATGTGCATCTGTCTCTCCATTTTATACTCAATAAAGAAGTCTAAAAATATCTACTCTTGCCTCCACCTATCTAGGTCCTCCTGTGACTTTAAAATCTCATTTGAATACAGTAGGTACAATTTGTCCTCACTCCATTTGGGATACAGATGAGCTTACATTCATAATAAGTTCAAAGTTCTCTATTTGGCATAGTTTTTATATGTGACTGAAGGTACTACAGACATATAGTTAACAATGATAAGTAATAGTAATACCAAGTTTTCTTGTATTTTGGGAAACATACCCTTACCATTATTAGGTGAGCTTAAAAGTACAGCAGATAATTATATATTATTACAAGAAGTAAACTAGCCAAAAGGGAAAATAATTTGATCCATGGCTATTTACAGATAAGTTGGTATCAAGTAAGTCATCAAATTCCACCATTTGATTCTTCCTTTGACTCAACTTTACACTCTGATCCCATTTGTCTCTAAGGTGGTTTGCCTTTCAGACCAAGTGATAAAAACTATTTTCTGTCTTGCATCTAATTTGTGAAGAAATAATCAACATAAAACACCACTGGCATTGACTAAAATGGTATGCTTAACTACCATAAAGATTCTTAGTGGCCAAAGAATCAATGTTAAAAATAAATACTGGAAACACTGTCTGTGCTGCAGATATACATAATAAATGATGAATATATAATCTTTGCTGTATAGCTGAAATGAACCAGGGGGTGGGCATAGGAGAAACAGTATATTAAGGGGTTCATCTTAAATCAAATATTAACTAAATTACCAAACCATAAATTGGTCATGGTACTAAAAGTTCTTTAACTCGGGGGCAGATATATAACAATAATTCAGAAAAGATGTTTTGGGAGAAAGAAGAAATGAATGAATGACACTTCATATATTTATAGTATAGCACTAGAATTTTGGAAACTTGTTTTAAAACAGTCTAATCAAATCTATAGATTGGTAAATATGATGTATAAAACTGAATACTAAATATAGCATAGTTGTTGGTGTTTGTTGATAAAATGATCATGAAGTCATTATTTTTATATTTAATTTCTCCATGTAAAAAGTTAATGAATTATATCTGTGCTATAAATAATTGAATTGAACTCAAAAAAGCACTCCCTATTTCAAGAACCTCCTACAGTAACAGTTAACGATAATTCATCCTCATAATTCTAAAGAACCTTCCATCAAAATTGACTGACTGTGCTTCCTGTCTCTACTCTGCCAGGAAGAAGATGTTACTCGTGAAAGTCGTTTCAACTTCAGTGGCTATGGGATGGGTCACTGCCTCCAAGTGAAAGATGGCACAGCTGTCAAGGCTACACCTGCCAACCCACTTCCACAACCCCCAAAAGATGCAGATGCTATCAAGAAGAAGTTTGTGGATCGGGCAAAAAGAATTGACACCATATCTCGAGCTGCCTTCCCACTGGCCTTCCTCATTTTCAACATCTTTTACTGGATCACATACAAGATCATTCGGCATGAAGATGTCCACAAGAAATAGATGTACCCTATTGACCCTGGGACCTTCTTGCCTAAGTGTTGTGCTTGTAAATACACAGTAATAGTGTCTTTATATCACTTTGACAGAGAAGAACATTGAGGGTGGGGGAGGGAAATCATAAGGGTGGGGTTTCTGGCACCTACATGAAAAAAAGACAGGTTCTATGGGCAATGAAGAAAACTGCACAAAATTAAGGTGTTGCAGAATCACATGAGCATAACTCCCATCCATAGTATATAGCATTGTTCTTTCAGATGACACATCACTCAGACATGATGTGCAAGGTCAGGTTCTCAAGGGATGTTTAAGTTATGGTTTAATTTGATGAGTTCTGATTCTGAAAGGTTGGTTTAATGCGCGTGCACACGTGTGTGCACACATACACACAAACACACACACACACACACACACACTGAAAATGCTTACCATCTGACAATAGTGACTAGTCTATAGTAAATTGAGGACCAAACTTTTTCAGGAAAATGCTGCCTCGTTTTTAAAACAAGCCTCCTAAGCTATGATATTTACAATATCTGTAATTAGTGTTTCACCCAAGAACTCCTTTTGTGGGTTGTAAATTCTTTCTACGTATCCAGAAAATAACAAGATTAAACACAAATGACAGAGAACAGATTTCTACTCTACTGTCTGTGTAGGTGTGCACTTTGATATTATATTTCTTTCCTAGATGTAAATTGGGGGTTTCGTTGTGTGTTGCATAATTGGTTTCCTGGTATATCCTCTTAAAACAAATGCTCATTTTATTTTAGATCAAGTTAGCATACCATGTATATTTTTTCACTTTGGCTATATTTATGTGTGACTTTAAGTGCCCAAGTGTAACTTAGCTATTGCTGCTGCTAAGCCACAGTATTTATGGAAATGGTGTGTTGTGACTGGTGTAGCTCAGATTAGCTCAAACTTCCCATTTCTGCCCTCATTGTAGCTGTAACTACTAGTCCTAATGTTGACTGACCAGTAATTTGTACTTTCAATCCAAGTGAATATCGTTTTAAATATCCTTGATTAACTTAAAAACTTTAAAACTGTACTGTGATTTTCATAACCCGTTGCCTTTTTGGTACCAGAGCTACGTGGTTTGAATCCTGGCTACATGTTTTAAGTAAGAAAAAAAAAAGATGTATTTTTGCTTACTCAAAAGACAACCTGTAAAAATATATGGAAATAATTACATTTTACATGTGCTGTAAAAGGGATTATTTTAAAAAAGCATTTGTTCGGTTTCAATAAAGATAAGTGTGCCACTAAGTTGTCCAGAGTCTTCCAATTTTTGTACTAAAATGTAAATCATTTATGTGGCAATAATAACTTGGATGTTTTTGAGTGATCTTCCTCATAAACATGAATCATTTATATAGCTAATATATTTTCTTTTTAGTATAATTTCTGTTATTTTTGAGAATTTTATACATATACACAATGAAGTAAGATCCTATACAACATACAGTTTCTTCCTCACTCTTATTAATACTTCATCCTCAAGTCTCAAAGAACATTACAGATGAAGAAACAAAAAGGATATAAGAATTGCAGGATGAGGACGGATGCTATGAACTGCTGTCTAATAAACATAATAGAGTAATAGCTATTATATCATTGATGTTTATACATGTCAAGATATTTTTTCATTGTAGAAATATGGAATTGGGTTGCGTGAGATGACACATGCCTACAATCTTAGCACTCAGGAAGAAGAGTCAGAGACAGATTATCATGTGTCAAAGGCCAGCAATGTACTGCATGGCAAATTCAGGAGAGTTATGTGGTAAAACTCTATCACAATCTGAGAGCAGGGGAGGAAGGGAGGGAGGGAAGGAGGGAGGAAGAGAAGGGGAGGGAGAGGGAAGGAAGGAGAGAGGGGAAGGGAGGGAGACAGAGACAGAGGCAGATTTTCAGAGGTAACAAGAAACAGACAAGAGACACCGAGAAAAACACAGAGACAGAAAGAGAGACAGCCAGAGATGACACACACAAAACACACACACACACACACACACACACACATACACACACACACACACACACACATACACACACACACACACACACACA
>JADRCD010076570.1:0-13205 GCA_019843815.1 Montemys delectorum | reverse complement strand
TATGTATATGTATATGTATATGTATATGTATATGTATATGTATATGTGTATGTACACATATGTATAAAATCCTGGAACAATGTATTAGGAAAACAGGCTAGGTTTCAGAAAGGGTAATGTTCTGTCACTCATTAAAAACAACAACAACAACAAAACCATCCATTCCAGAGTTTGGAATAAGGACAATCTGGGGGCAGGGGACACTATACAGAGAGAGGACTAGAGCTAGCCATAAAACCTACACAAGGAAACACATTTGGTTAATGGTGTGGAATCACTTTCTCACGGCGCTATGGAGCCATAAGGTGAAAGAGTTCGGCTCTATCTCCCTAGTTTCCTCACTGCCTACTACACAGGATACACCGAACACACACCTGTCCTTCTTATCTTTGGGGACAACTTCCACATGGACATTATCTCCTCCCCTGCCCACGCTCTCTCCCGAGGCATCCTTACAGAACAAGGTAAAAGAAGCTGTCTGTTTCTCTCGAGCTCTGTGGAGATCTGCAAAAGACACACAGTCAGTAAGTACTCAGCTCCCAGGAGAGGCCAGCTCCTCACCCTGTTCCCTTCCTGTTCTCCTTCCCAGGCTGTATACAGACCCACCCTTCCCCTCCCCATCCCCCAGGCCTGGGCTAAGTGGTTCATCGGCAGCTGCCCTGGGTTCACATAGGAGTCTGCATCTTAACTTCAGCCCCAAGGCAACAGCTAAAAGTCAGTATTCATCTAAGCAGCCAAAAGCAGTCTTTAGGCTTGTATGAGACTAGTATCCTCAACACGATCTTCTATAAGCCCTGGCTCCTCCTAGGTAGTGGATACTGGAGTCCAGCTTGCAACTTCCCTGTTGTGAGAGCCTCTGCGACTCAGAAGCTAATGCCAGGGTGCTGCAGCCTGTAGGCCAGCATGAAGACAAAGCTGGGTTTCTCAGGCCTAGTTTGTGAACTACCAGGTGTTGTACAGAGGCGCATGGGGGGGATAGGGAGGAGGGATGTTAGGAAACTCCTGAAACCCTATGCCCAACTTAGTGGGTACTTTTGGGAAAGAAGGGTCTCAAGAGGGACCTGTGACTCCCAAAGAGTCAGGACTCCTCCCTAAAGTGAAGCAGCTCAGATACAAATTTCCCCATCAGGACTCATCTGTGAAACATGTCTGACTAATAGGCTAGTATAAAGAAACCACTTCTAGGCCGGGCGGTGGTGGCACACACCTTTAATCCCAGCACTTGGGAGGCAGAGGCAGGCGGATTTCTGAGTTCGAGGCCAGCCTGGGCTACAGAGTGAGTTCCAGGACTGCCCTACCAGGGCGATCCAGAGAAACCCTATCTCGAAAAAAACAAACAAAAAAAAAAAAAAAAAAAGAAAAGAAAAGAAAAGGGCAAGGCAGGGAGCCACTGCCTTTAAAACCAGCATGCCTTGCTGAACCAGCCTCATTTATCTTATCTTCTTGACACAGAGTCTCATACAGCCCAGCCTGCCATCAAACTTGCTATGCATCCAAAGAGGTCCTCAAACTTCTGACCTACCTGTGAGTATTAGGATTAAAAGCATAGGTGGCCATGCTCGGTTTTATGTGGTGCCAGCGACCAGACCCAGGCTCTGCGCAAGCTAGGCAAGCATTCTGCCAGTGGCACTATACCCCCAGACTGCATGTCACAATTCTTTAAATGCCAGGTCCCCGGGCACTGCTCTCTCAATACCATTGAGAGATGCTTCCCTACCTTCTCCGTGAAGGATGCACTGAGCTGGATCAACCTCCTGCGTGTTAATGGCCCCGTACACTGCATAGCCTTGGCACTGGCCTGCCTTCTCCTGAGGGGAGAAGCAGATCTTATGGTTCACTCCTGGGCGGACACTGTACTCAACATTATTCAGCTTCCTGAGCCGTTCTAAAACTACTCCCTTGGTGATGAGGATCTCTAAGTCTGAGCCGCTGGTCAGCAGATGCTCAGTGAACTCCACTCCAGTCCGCATATCTGCCAGCAGCTGTTCCAGCTGTGCTTTCTGCAGCTGTAAAGCGGTTTCCTTCTGGACCCGTATGTCATCCAGCTGCTGTAGCAGCTTGTCCCGGTGTTCCTCGATGGCTCTGATGTAGCCCTCAGAGAACGCTTGGACATCAGCTGCCACTGCCTCCACTCGCTCCTGGAGGGCATTGTTCACACTCTTGATCTGTGCCAGGGCCTCTTCCAGGGCCTCCACATGGGGCTGGGTGTCTCGAAGCAGCTCCCGCACGGAATCTCCATGCTTGTGGATGACATTGCTGGTGAAGTCGTACGGGTGCTCTCGGTGCTCCCCGACTACACAGTCCCGACACACTGGCCGGTCACAGAGTTCGCAGAACAGCCTTAGCTCCTCCGCAGGGTGAGAAGGACATAGAATGGGCTTTCCAACCCGGCTGTAGCCTTTCAGGTCTTTTAGGTCCACCATGGTGTGATACGTTGTCTTCTTCTGTCTCCTGGAAAGAAGCAGTTGGGAACAGGAAGTGAGGGAATAACTCTAGAGGGAGACAGTTTGGCAAAGAGGTTCGAGGGGTTAAATAGATTTGTGTCACACTCCTCAGAACGTATATAAAACTACAGGATCCTCTTTGCTTCATTATTTCTCCACACGGTGAAGCACATGCCTATCTGAGTGCTGTTATTTAGGGCAGAATACATAAATACTTGCTTGAATTTGGCATGGGATACATCTTCAAAGTTGCCGTGCTGAGACTATTCTCTGAGAGACTTTCACTCAAGTTAATTTGGTAAGTTTAGACAAGAGTCACAGCCCACTTCCTAAAGCAGGGTGAAAGACTAACACCAAGTGATAAATCATGCCAAATGGATCTCTATAGCAGCGAAAGCAGCCAGCTGGCTCTGGCAAACTCTCATCTCATGTTTCCTTAACATTTTCATAAAGCCGTTCCTTTGGCCAGTGCCTACATCACATACGCTGGCAGGCCAGAATTCCCCTCAGGAGTCATCAGCATTAGAAGAAAGCGAAATCAATAGGTACTAAAATCAAAGTTCTCTAGAATCCCTCTTTCCTATAGATTTCAGGGGGCTCAGGGGAATCTCTAAGGAAATGCAGGACTGTTCACAGAGCTCCCTGGCAACATCCCATCAACTCGAAGTGTGTATGCCTATTCCGGTACGAGTGCGGATGCAGAGAAAAGGGGTCAGCTGTTGAGCTGGCAACAAGACAGTCATAGGGATAATCACACAAGTTAAAAATAGGGAGCGAAGACAACTGTTCTGTTGGTAAAGCCAGAAAGCTAAGGGAGGTCAGAACTCAGAATAAATAAATAAATAAATAAATAGTGCCAGTTCTAGGTTAATCCAAAACCATGTTTAGTTTTATATTCTGATGCACTAGAGTGGGATGGAAGAGAAAAGGAGACAAAGACTAATTCATCTAACAAGCTATTCCATGACTGTGATAAAAGGCAAAGCCCCCCAAGTGCCAGCCCGCTCTCCAGTCAGAGGTCTGAGTTAAGGCACAGCCAATCAACACCTACACAGAGGTGACGTGTGTGTAGTAAAAAGAGCATAGAAGAAACAACTAGGTCTGAATTGAGGATTCAGTTCAGTTACATGCTTACCGGCTGTGGGACTTTGGTGAAACCCAAAACACTGCTGAGCTTCCATCCCCTCATTGACTAAATAGGGGTGAAGTAGCACCCATCTTTCGGTAAGAGTTGCAGTGATCAGATGAGATCAAGGGCAGGGTCTATGCTAGCCCAGAAATCGGCTCTGCAGCACACGGTGCTTTTTCAATGGACAAATGATTGGTGACAGAAGGAAACCCAGTGTGCTCCGTAAACTGAAACCTCTGGTGCTTTTCTTACTACAAGTTATCAGGTCGGTTGTGCTAACTTCCAGTCTAGAGCTTGCAATTTGTTTGCATAGTGTATTGCTTGCTTTGACCTGCTCACCAAGAGGATCTATGTCTTACTATCTTTGCACTCCACTCTGAAGCCACAATAAATGGGGGTTTTCCCTCTTTACCTATGCGCCTGGCAGCAGAAGTGGCAGAGATTGGCTTTGCAGGTCTGACACCTCTTCTCTACTTCTCTGTCGCTGCACAGGTCACACACCAGGCCCTGGCCTTCCCCACGCAGACTCTCCAGCATCACATCATTCATGGCCAGGTGGTCTACCGTTAAAGCCTTCACTCCACCCAAGGGCAGGTCCACTTGAGCATCACATACCGGACAGAGGATGCCGATCTGTGGCTGCGAGCTGCATAACTTGGGTTCCTGGAATATTGACCCCTCAGAGCTTGTGTCTGAGTCACCCCCTCGCACGTCCACTACTGAGAACGGATCCAGCTTTTCCAGACACGAGGTGCACACCGTGTGCAAGCAAGGCAAGAGCCTGGGGACTTTGAAAAGCCTCCGACATGAAGGACAGTGAGTCTTGCCTGAGCTCCCAGATGCGTTCGCATCTTGAAGTTTGTGCATGAAACCCAGAAGTGGTTTCCTGTTTTCTGACATCTTCCCCACGTATGTACCCAGTATCAGAAAAGGCCCTGGGCAGTCCTCTAGGGCAGGTTAAATTCACCCAAAGACAGAGTTCCAAGAACCTGAACACAGACCATGAGGATCCTCGTGTTGCCAAATAAAAGGACAACCGGAAAGAGAATGCCTCTGAGGAACTATCCACAGATCTACTCCGGATTTGTGGTTTGGCCCTTCCTTTCCACTGCATCCCACACTAGACACGTCCACACCCTCCTGGATCACCCAAGTCGTCCTCCTCGCAAGCACTTCTAGATCTAGTCCCCAGCTAGTTCTGCCACCACCCCCCTGACCTCAGCATTTCTTGCCCTCCAAAGTCACCCTCCCTCCCGCCCCACTGGTCCCGCCCCCACCACGCCACAAGCGCGCCCTCCCCTCCCGGCGATGAGGTAGTGGGTCCTCGGGCTCTCCCAGAGCGCGGGGCCAAGTGCAGCCGCCTCTTTGGATTGCCTAGAAAGCCCTAGAGCCGTCGCCCCGCCTCACACCAATCCCAGCCCAGGTAGGCTCCGAAGAATCCAATCACCGTCCGAAAGGGGCGGGCCTCGCCGCTCGGAGCCACGTCGTCCTCCAGAGTGACATCACTGTCATCCAATAAGCTCAGCAAGTTCCACATCCTCGCAGGCCACTCGTGCGGCGAAAGCAGAGGGACCAAGGGAGGGCCTCGAGCAGGACCCGTAGGAGGAGTCTGGGAGTGAGCGGCATAATGTGGTTGGCGTCACGTACGCGAGCTCCTGCCACCAGAGAGGCTGCGCTGAGTGCCTCAGGACGGGACTCCCCCCCAAACTCAGATAGGGCTCTCCCATTGGTGCGTGATGCTGTCAGTCGGCCGAGGTGTAGCCCGAAGCATGCTGGAAGTTGTAGTCAGGCTCTCGGTTGTAGAGGCCTTAGCGAATCAGCGGTCACTCCTCCAGTTTCCTTTCTGGGTCTCCCAAGTATTTTTCTGCCCTGGAATCTCTTACGCATAGCGCACTAGGTACCAGAACCCTCTCAGCTAGCTAGCTTCTGGCATTTTCCAGGGCAAGGGTACCTCTGGCTCTGGTTCCAGAAACTTAACTGAAAAGTTTAGAACGGCTGCTCCGCGGAGCTCCACTGAGTTTCCGGAGTGCAAACTGCTTTTAATCACTCGGACCAAGACCGGAGAACACATGACCTAAGTTAGACACTTCTCACCAAAAATTCTACAGTAACAGCAGTTGTCAGGGTTGCGAGGGGGTCCAACAAAGCAAGCTTGGCATTTGTTTTTACAATCAAGGGGAGCTCCTGACTGGTCACAATGGGGCAGTGGAGGATGTCACTGGGACAAGTCCCTTGTAGGTCCGACTAGTAAAAAAGTTGGGCACACCTGGTCCTTGAGCATTATTATTTCTTTGTCTCCTTGAATTTGCCAAGAGTCTCAGATTCATTCATTTGGAAACTGCTTCCTATACATGGGGGTCTTAAGGCTCAGATCTCTGGAATCCAAAAATTGTAACAGCGTGGCTCCTTAGCTGCTCCGTGTTCCCATTCCTCGGATGCTTAAGTCTCTGTCTGTCTCACTGTTTTCCTTCACAGTCTTCCATATTTGATTTCGACCCGTACATCACTGTCTCAAGGACCTCTTCATTAGAGATTTCATATTATAGGCATAGCAGTCAAAGCCTATGCTTTTATGAAGTATGGAGAGTGGGTAGAAAGGACTCTGGAACTATGGAAAGATGAAATTTAAAGAAAAAAGAATTATCTGGCTATTTGTAAAATATGTTAAAGTAGAGAAGTCGATCACTGATCTAGTATTTGTTTATGTGTGAGGCTCTGAGTTCTGTCTGTGACACATGTGTGTGAACATATACATACCAAACACACACACACACACACACACACACACACCACCCCAAAATGGTCTCATTTGGTCTTTATTGTGAGGGTCTTGAGATCTGGTTCTAACTTTAGCATAAGTAAAATACTATCTGCTAATGACTCAAAAGCCATTTTTATGTTAAAAAAAAAAAATCCTGTGATTTCCCAATGTAAGATGCCTACAAAGGTCTTAAAAATGAAAATGGTTCTTACCCAGATTTCTCCAGCCTTTTGTCTTCTGCACTGCCCTGACTGAACCCACTTGCTTCACTCCAGCATACTGAAGCAAATTACAAAACCCGTGTGGACTTGGCTTTGCTATATATTGTTGTGCTGAACTTGCCCTCCTCGGTGCTTAGCTATGCCTTGTCTTATCTCTTATTCATGCCATATTATATTTCTCACAGGGTGTATTCTAACATCTCCTGTTGGAGCAGTGCTGTATAATTTATATGCAGTATCTCATTTAATCTTCCAACAGCTTATGATAGAACAGCCTGGAAGGGGGCTAGTGGCCAACCCGAGCTTGTGTCTGGGACGGAAACGACAGTCTTATGATGTCATGGCTAAGATTCTGGTCTAAGATTCTGCTCCAGTCCCCTCTGTCCTTCCCCTTCTCAGCTTCTTACACATCAAATCCCTGTCTGCCTTCTATGGAGGGAGAAGACAGGGCTATCTGAAGAACATCTTCCCATTCTTCTTAAAAGTCTATGCATCTTTTCTCCTTTCTCATGCCACTGATTGCTGTTTTCATCTCAACCTCTTCTGCCTTTTCTTATTTTGCTGACACTTTTTGATTTTCAAGACAGGATTTGTCTGTGTAGCCCTGGCTGTCCTGGAACTCACTCTGTAGACCAGGCTGGCCTCGAACTCAGAAATCCGCCTGCCTCTGCCTCCCAAGTGCTGGGATTAAAGGCGTGGGCCACCACTGCCCGGCCAACACTTTTCAATAAGTCTTTTACACATTCTACCAAAGACTGTTATGAAGTCCTGAAGGAAAACTAACTCCCTTGATCCAGTTCCCCTCAACTTAATTAGCATTGGTGGCTCTCGACACTGAGGTTCTTAAAGTGTAATCTGTGTTAGTCTCATCACCAACAATTTCTAATTTCTCTTTCATGTGTAAATGATGAATGACAACATTGCTGGACTTTTCTCAGGAATCAACCATATTAGTATTTGTCATCAATGTGTACCAGGGCTGGTTTCATGTCTCCTGTATTAGCCACCACTGTAGTTCCTCTTAAAGAGTTAAGTCCCAGACCTATAATTCCAGTTCTGACTGACCTCTCTCCAGAGCTTTTGTCATAAATGTCTATTATAACTCTGCTCCAGAATGTTGCCTTCACCTAATCCCATCTTAAGTGACTTGGGGCTTCTCTCTTCATTAAATTCTGTGCTCTCAGTCTTCCCGTTTCATTCTCCTGAGGGCAAGCTCACTCTCCCAGCTGAAATCTTATCACCCTCCTGGCTTTGTTTCTTGTTTTCCACATCCGAGCAGGCATCAGTTTCTTTCCATCCACATTGCCAATACCTCACTGCATAGAAATTTTAAGATGATACAACACCTTATCACTCTCACCTCAAGTATCTCGAAGGTCTCTGGATTATGGTTGACTTCCTTTTATAAAATAGCTAATTTGATCTTCCAGGTTAATTGTAAAACCACACGAAGCCTTCATTCTAAAACGTTTCCCTTACAGACACATAAACCTGGACTTTGAGGTAATCACTGAAGTTGGACAAGCACCTTTCGCACCTTTCTTTCTCTTTGTCAGTTTGTCCATATGACCATTGTCCTGCCTTTATTTTTAAAACTTCTCATTCTTTCTGTGTCAGGTGACCTTTCTATTACCTCCCCAGAATCTTGCTGTTATTTCTAAGCTCCAGCTTGGATTCTGATGGCTTTTTTGTGAGTTTGGAGATTTAGCTCAACAATATAATTTGATACCCAGCACCCCTCAAAAAAAATCTAAAGGAAATCAACTCCTTTGCCTGTATTGTTTATGTCACAGTATTTTCTACCTTCTAGTATTGTTTTATTGTTTGCATACATATTTACATATATATATGTATAGATTGTGTATATGTGTGTAGATATGGCATACATATGTATGTGTTTTCTGTCTCTCTGTTAAGATAAAATAAGCCACTGATAACCAACCCAGTGCCTTTATAGTAGGCATTTGATAAAGACCTGTTAATAGTGAGGCAGAAATTGGTTATCTCAAATGATGAGAGAACTTACAGGACCATGTTCAATCAAGAATCTTATAGATAAGTGATACGGGATGAGACCACAAGGTTAAGACTTATTAACAGTGTTCCTTTGTCAGAATGGAATCATTTCTTGCTCCATGACTACACATTGCTTCTCCTCCTGGGAACTCCGGACAGCAAGTAGTCATGGAGAAGTACAAAAGCCACAGGGGCAGGAGAACAGGACTTCTGCCGGCGACTAGATCTGTACAGTATCTAAGGATTTCAGCTCACTCCTAATGCCAAGGCAGGAAAGCCAGGAAGGGAGGATGATCTATCGGGAGGTCAGGAAGGCTGTCTCGGACGCTGCAAGATCTGTCCAGCAGGCAGAAAGGTTCTGGCAGACTTACCTTTCACCACCATGACATCTGTCCCCACCAGTCACTATCCCTTCCCACCTTGATTGCTCCTGACACTTTTGTCCCCCCTTCTGTCTTTGTCCCCTCCTTACGGTGGATCTTTCTCTGGGTCCCCACTCACACTTCAGTTTCACCTCCCGTTCTGGGCTCCTTGGCCTCCTTTTCTCTTCTTTTTAGCTAAGGGTCTGGAGGAGACTGGTGTAGCTTGAGTGGAGTGCCTGCCGGAGCTCCCGTGTCTGACCACTCAGTCCTAGTTGGTAGTGTTGTGTGGGGAGGATTGGTAGAGACTCACTGGAGGAAATGGCCCACTGTGGCTGGGAGGGGCGCTTTGAGATTTTTCTAGCTGGCCTAATTCCCCTGTGCTCTCTGCTTCTTGATTTGCCCAGATGTGAGCAAGCTGCCTCCAATCCTTACCAGTGCTGAGAGCCACTGGGCTGCCATACTTAACCCACTACGATGGACAGGGTCTCAAACTGTGAGCCTCCCTGTGTGCACTTGCCACTGTGAGGGTGCCAGATCCTCTACAGCTGAAGTTAATAGACAGTTGTGAGTTGCCATGCGGGTGCTGGGAATTGAAATTGGGTCCTCTAGAAGAGCAGCTAGTGCTTTTAAACCACCGAACCATCTCTCCAGCCCCCTATGTTGGTTTTTATTAGTGTTTTATCACACCCACATAAAGCCAAATTAGAACACAATGTGTTTCAATTTTCTTTCTTTTTCTTTTATTATGTAGCCCTGGCTGGTCTGCAACTTGATGTGTAGGCTGACCTTGACCTCCCAGGAATCTTCCTGCCTCACTGCTGGGATTAAAGGCATGCACAACGGACTACCAACTGCATCTCGCACAATGTTGCCTTCTGCCATTACAATGCCCCTTCATTTTACAAAAATAAAATAAAATAATGTGGGTATGTACACATGAGGACGGATGTCCTGCAGGGACAGAGTCATCATCAGATCCTGTGGAGCTGGAGTTACCAGGGCTTGTAAGCCACCCAGTAGGTGCTGGGAACTAAACTCAGATCCTCTGGATGTGTTAATCAAACGTCTAACTACATGGGCTCCTGTCTCACTGCTGCATTGCTAGTGTGGACCACAGTGTCTGAAATAATGAATAAGTGGTCGAGACTTGTGGTTCATATCTAGAAACTCATGATAGCAGGACAAATCATGAGGGAAGTGTATCGCTATTACAGATAGCTTGTTTTTGTTTCTGAGGTTAGCACAGTTAGAACAGCCTGATTCCTAACGTGCGACTCTTTAGTGCCATCTAGTGGAAGTAGCTTGTATCAAAATAGAAGCACCAATAAGTGTTTTTTAGTTTAGTTTATAATAAAAAAAAAAATTAAAATTGAGCTGAGACAGAGAAGGAAGGAATTCAACAAGCTCCAGGACACAGCAAGTTCTAGATGTTTTGGCTTATTTGAAAATTCACTGCTGAGCCAGGTGTGGCACCCGACAGCAATCCCAGCCCTTGGGAGGTGGAGGCAGGAGTACCAGGTTCAAGGTCATTAAAGAAAGGAAGGAAAGAGGGAAGAAATGAAGGCAGGAATAGATATGAGGTGATGTAATTATGAGAGACAACAGGTATTAAATAGTTCCCCGATTCTGACTCTTGGTGATAAACGGGCAGCTTTCAACCTTGAGAAGGTGATGGCGAGACAGTTAGAATGATGTCAGTTCTTAAGCCCTCCACAGAGGAGAAGGCTGGACTCACACTACATCGGCCCCACTGTAACTTATCCACCTGCTCTTTTAGAAAAAGGCTTCATGTCTTATTTTTGACATTTCATCCTTTGGACGTGACTCCTGTTGGCTGGTAAGTGCCTGTCATGGCCCCCAAGGAGCCTCTGGTTGACACAGTCATAAAGTGTCAGTCTTGTACTATGGACACTTCATTGTACACTTGCTCATGTCCTCTTGTGAACTCCCTTTATGTGGTCATCACACTCGAGCTCATTACTCACCTTTCTCAAGAATAAATACTTTTTTAAAAAGTTTCTGGAACATTATATATTTTCTTTTAACAACATGGGTAAATGTGTTTTGATTATATTAGTTGCACATACATTTATTTTCCATGTAATATATATATATATATATATATATATATATATATATGGCAACAAATGCATTTAGAAGTCAGATTACATACTGCGTGTGGTGTTAATGCTTGTCATTAAAATTGGAGTCCAGGCTGTGGAGCGTTCATGCTGATGTGCTAGAGAATTGGTCACAAAGCATGCTCTGTGATCCTAGTAAACTGCTTTTTAACTTACGGCACGGTTTTCTTTTGTCAGGATCCCTTTAGTACTTGACTTTAATAAATTCGACAACTTCTGAGGTTAGTTTTGAAAATGCTGGTTTAAACTGGACCTTTGGTGTGGTCCACTTTTGCCCTGGTTAATTTCATGGCTTGTTCCTTGCCAGGACGGCAGGTTGATACGGGCAAAGACTAATTGAGAGACCTCTCGCATTCATAGGCTGGCAGAATCCGTAGTGTTAAGATGGATGTCTCACCAATAGCAGTATAGTTAATGTGACACTCATAAAAACTCCAGTGTCATTCTTCACATAAATAGAACATTTACTCTTAAAACTTATGTGGAAGTACAAGAAATCCAAATAGCTAAGGCAATCCTGTTTAAAAAGTGCAATTCTGGAGGCTGCACAAGTCGGCTACAGCCAAGTAACAAAAGCAGCATGGTACTGCAGCAGACCTTTACAATGTAGATATAAGCCCACATGGCTGCACCCATCTGGTTCTTTTTTTTTTTTTCTGACTTTTTACTTTTTTATTGATTTAAGTTTTATTGCATTATGATGAGAAAAGATACCTGATTTCAATTTATCTGAATTTGTTAACATTTAAAAACATATTTTAAGTAAATAGAATTACATCACATTCTTGTTTCCCTTTTGTACCCCAACTCCTTCCAGAGACCCCCCTTCAATGCCTGCAATACCTTTCTTTTTTTTATTTTGCCATATCCTTTAAAATTTATAAAATATTGTAACAATAAAAATGAGTATTATAAAAGTTGTTTGATCTAAAACAACAATCAATTGAACAGTCTTATGTACATGCTTGTCTACAGCAATACTGAAAATACATACATTTTTCTCAATATAAATTTTAAATAACGCCAAACATATTAACTATATTTTAAAATAATACATCACTACTAGTATTTTTTTAAGTGAACATAAATAGATAAAAGTCTTTTTGTATGTTTGTTTGTTTTGTTTTTAGTAGAGCTTAAAATCTTGACTCTTACTGTGGTACAAGCCCAAAATAGGAACAAGTTTTAGACATTGGAGTTCATTGTAATAAGGCTGTACTTCAATGACCCTCACATCACCAAAGGATTTTACCTCCATCGTAGCTAAGCTGAGAGTTGACAGCTCTGCTGCGCCAAGGAATGAATTGTAGGCACGATTTTTGGATACAGATTTCTTGCTATGGTCAAAGCTATTTGACTTGAGTGATTGTCTTCATTCTCAGCCCACAGAGAACAGGTTACATTCATTTAAGAAATGGTGTGTGTATTAAGATGGTCTATCCATGAAGTCATTCACCATCTGAACAATGGTTCTGCTTGGAGGGTGGCACAGACATTAGGTGAGGGTAAGAACCCGGTTCATTGGCTGTGATGATTTCGAAAAGCGTTCATCTCAGAGAAAGAGTAATTTATAAAGTTACTTATAAAGCAACTAATAAGTTATAAGTTATCAAGTCCTCTTCTTATAAAGTCCTCTTCTTCAAACTTGATACAAACATCAAGCAAAGAATTCAGTCTCACTCGTTGTTCTCTTACAAGCCACCTCCCAAATTAATTGTCTATGTTTCTTTTGGCTGTATAAATACTTTTGAAATATGTAAGCTGTTCTGAGAACCACAGTATAGTGTAAAAACATGAAATAAACAATACTACTAATAGAGAGGCTGAGATATGAGAAGCATTATTTCGAGACCGTTATGTTGTACACAGCAAGACACTGTCACAAACAAACAAGCAGAAAGTGTGTATGGATTGTACAATGTTGAGCCTATTTCTCCAATTACCAAATTAGAGAGACCACTGGATGACAGCCAACAAATTTCTAATTCCTCATATTTTTGGATTTCAATCGATTAGGGTATGTTGCTAATATTAATGTTCATATTAAGATATTAAGAAAAAGTAATTGTTACTTCCTGTTATTTTTGTTGTTAGAGATGGAATTAGGTTTGTGTGGGTTTGTTGAAAGATT
>JADRCD010076568.1:0-17175 GCA_019843815.1 Montemys delectorum | reverse complement strand
TTTTTTTTTTTAAAGATAGGGTTTCTGTATAGCTCTGGCTCTTCTGGAACTCACCCTGTAGCCCAGACTGGCCTAGGACTCAGAGCTCCACCTGCCTCTGCCTCCTGAGTGCTAGGAATTTTGCATCACTATGGCCCGTGTCTGTCTGTGTGTCTGTCTCTCTGTGTGTGTGTGAGTGTGTGTGTGTGTGTGTGTGTGTGTGTGTGTGTGAGAGAGAGAGACACACACACACAGACAGACAGACAGGCATGCCTTTAATTCTAGCACTTTGGAGGCAGAGGCAGGCAGAGCTCTGTGAGTTTGAGGCCAGCTACAGGGTGAGTTCCAGGACAGCCAGGGATCATACAGAGAAACCTTATCTTGAAAAACAAAACAAAAAAACTCAAAACCAAAACAACTCCTGGGCTCAAGCAGTTTTCCTTCCTCAACTTCCCAACAGCTGAGACTATAGGTGTGCATTAGTACACCTAAAATTTCTTTATTTATGTGTACATGTTTGTACATGCATGGCACGTGTATATTGAGGCCAGAGGTTGATTTTATCTTCCTTAGCCACTCTCTTCCTTATCTCTCTGTGTGTGTGTGTGTGTGTGTGTGTGTGTGTGTGTGTGTGATATGTATGTGATGCTTGTGTGTGTGCTGTGTATGTATATACATGCACATGAAGTCAGGGGAGAACTTCATGTCTGGTGTCCTGCTGCATTACTCTTCATCTTATCTCTCTCTGAAGCTGGAGTTAAGCTGGCAGCCAGCAAGCCCCAGTGATCTGCGTCTGCTCGCCAACAGTGGTGGAGCTGTGGGTGTGTGTTGTCATGTCTTGCTGTTTACATGGACACCAGAGATTTAAAGTCAGGTCCTCATGCTGGCATAGCAACCACTTGCAGAGCCATCTCCCTGGCTCCATCACTGCCTGGCCCAGGACAGGGTCCTACTGAACCTGGAGCTGATCAGTTTGGCCAGCCAGTGAGCCCCAGGGGTCCTGGGTCCAGCACTGCAACACTGCTGGGGATGCAGCTCAAGTCCCGTGCTTGCCTTGCAGGCAGTTTACCAACTGAGTCGCCTTTCTACCTGTTTGTAGACAAGCTCTCACTATTTGGGTGTTTTGCTTTTTTCCTTTTAAATTCACATTTATTTGTATATTCTAGATTCAACTCATTCATACATGATCTGCAATACTTTTATCTGTCCTTTGCTGTGTCTTTTGATCTTATTAATGTTGTCTTTTGAAGTAAATAGTTTTGGGTTTTGTTTCCCTTGCTTCTTTGAGTTGGGTCTTTTTTGTAGCCTAGGCTGGCCTTGGCTTTAGGTAGTCCTTTCACAGTGGTCTCTGGAATCCTATCAGTCAACACATCTGGCTTGTTAAAGTTTTACATTTTGATGAGAATTAACTTACCCTTGACAATGTCATTATGTCTGCTTTCTAAAAAGTTTGTCTGGCTGGTGAGATGGCTCAGTGGGTAAGAGCACTGACTGCTCTTCCAAAGGTCCTGAGTTCAAATCCCAGCAACCACATGGTGGCTCACAACCACCCATAATGAGATCTGATGCCCTCTTCTGGTGTGTCTGAAGACAGCTACATTGTACTTATTTAATAATAAATAAAATTTTAAAAAAGATTATATGTGAATGAACATTTAAAAAAAATAAAAATAAAAAAAAATAAAAAGCTGTGTCCATTGTAGCATGCATGTGTATGTTACCTTTCTGCCTTTCGAGAGAGAGAGGGTCTGTGTGCCTCAGTTATTTTCTACTAAGGCACTGCCACTGCTTAGAGAGCTCATTTCAGTAGAACATTCTAGAACAGTCCCTGAAACTTCCAGCTCCTGATTTTCCCACCAGGACAGCTCAGTCATCTTAGAACCAGGTTGTTCTTTCTAAGATTAAGAACACTCTGTGTTACTGGCTGATCCTTTCAGGTTGCCTCTCCACCGTGTGGCTGGAGCATTTGTCATGGCTGTCTCTGCTTCCTTGGTCAGAGTTCTTTTTCAATGGCTCTTGAGCTCTGAACTGTGTGGGCAAGCTGCTGCTTTGTGGATTGTAACAGGGTCAGTGCCCAGTGTGCCCTGCCAACCATGACGGCTGTGGGTAACACATTCTCCTTTGGCCTTCGCAGGTGAAGGATTTAACTCAATACCTGGATCCGAGTGGGCTTGGCGTAATCAGCTTTGAAGACTTCCACCAAGGGATTGTAGCCATCAGAAATGGAGGTAGGTCAGTGGGCTCCACCCTGTGCCCCACCACTTCTCCTTTCTCCTCAGTGTTCTGTGACTATCCATTCTTCCCAGCCACTATATAGCTCTGGCTGGTTTGAACTCACAGAGATCCACCTGCCTCTGCTTCTCAAGTGTTAGGCTTAAGTGCATGCACCATAACACCCAGCTCAGCCCTTCTTGGATTCCCAAAGCATCTGATGTTCGCATTGTTCTCCTCTTCCCTGTTCTGGAAACCCTCCATGATTGAAAGGCTCGCAACTGCTTGTTTGCAATGTGGAAGGCAACTTCCCTTCCCCAACACTGCATGAGGGAAAATTAAAACAGAAAAAAAAAGTATACAGTTATTATATATTCCCTGCCCATTCTGTTTGAGAACAGCTTGCTGTGTGTGCTGTGTGTACTCCATCCACTGTCTACATACAGTCCATCTTTCAGTGGAATGCAGTCAACTCGTTACATTTACGCACTTCCCTCCAATGCTCGGGTGTACAGCCTGACCCTCATCTAGAGTTCTGCATTTGTTCAGAGGCTTTTTCTTTTTAAGGCAAAATGTAGCTTTTGTGAAATGTGCAAATCTTGTGTGTGGCAGTTTGAGTTGTGACAGACTCCTGAGCTTGATTC
Source organism: Montemys delectorum (assembly GCA_019843815.1). Lineage (NCBI taxonomy): Eukaryota > Metazoa > Chordata > Mammalia > Rodentia > Muridae > Montemys > Montemys delectorum. The sequence continues at coordinate 14,341 of JADRCD010076568.1, read as the reverse complement.
TCAAATCTCCGATGAGACTGTCACAGCAAGCCCCTCTCGCCTTTGTATCTACCCTGGGCTGTTTTCTGTCACTGTGCATTCATTTCTCAGTTTTCACGTGAATGTGTCCCGTGTACATCTGGCTTCTTTCCCTCAGCACACCTCTTGGATCCACCATGTGGTTTGCATTGGCTGTAACTGTTTTCACACTGTGGAATGGTGACGTATTGTGATGCTCATCTCACTTTGAGGATGTTTGAGAAGATCTTTGAAGAAGATCTGTGTAGGAGCTTGTATGGATACATGTGTGCCTAGGCTCTGGTGGTTGGCCCTATGCTGGATATAAATTTCACATCTTCACAGTGGACATGCCATTGGACAGTCACCAGTTAGCCCATGTACTGTCCTTTTTAGTCAGATTTGCTGCCATGGAGCTGGGGTTGGCAGTGATGGAGTGTTAGCTGCAGGCTTTCTCCTCCCCACATACATCAAGTCTTGCCTGGGTGAGATGGGCTTTGAGGATGCCCATGGACTTCAGTTCTCAGCATATCTTACCTGACACACCACAGATTATTACTGACAGTGTCACTTAGGACGGAGTTTCTAGAATATTGAGTCCTCTAGCGGTTCTAGAGAAGTTGCTGTGTTTTGTCACGTGTGTTCCTGTTTGGCGGTTTCTCACCCATAAGTCTGTTGTGGACACCAGCCTCTGATAATATTGTGAGCCAGCATCAACGTGAGACCAGTGCATGGTGACAAGAAGGCAGCCAAATGAGGGTACTTCTGTTGTCTAGGCAGAAGACAGGAGCTGAGACTACCATGCGGGCCAACCTTCTCTAGGGAGGAGGAGGAGAAAGAAGGGGAAGAAAGATATCTATCCGGGGAGCAGAGAGCCAGCGTGCTCGATGGGGGCTGGACCAGGAATGAGGGCCACAGGGATGCTCCAGTGACCTTCCCAGTGCAGGGATGCTCCGGTGACCTTCCCAGTGCAGGGATGCTCCAGTGACCTTCCCAGTGCAGAGAGGCAGGCAAGTGAATGAGCAGAGCTGAGCAAGGGCCTTGGTGGGGAATGGGGTGAGTTCCCTGAGGGATGAGATAGCGAACAGCCAGGAGAGATGCACAGTCCCCAGACTGAGCATTGGCAGGCTGAGCCCTTTGGCTGACTATTAGCCTAACCTGTAATTGATAGATTGCAAATAGTTAGATTTTTTTTAAAGATGTTTTTCAGTCGTATGTATTCATGTATCTATGAGTGTGGGTGTGTGCCTGTGATTTCATGTACCCATGGAGCCTGGAAGATGTCCTCAGACCCCATGAAGGCCCTTTCAGCATTCTCTACCCATCAGTGATTTAAAAGATATCGTGATGTTTAAGTATATTTTAAAATCTTGGCATTAAAACTGGAATGGTAGCAACTACATGTATCTGAGATTTGGGAGGCTGAGGCAGGAGGATTGCCAAGAGTTTGAGTCTACCCTGATTTATATAGTGAGTTCTTCATAATGGGTTACAGTGTATGACTCTGTCTCAAAGATCTGCTCCACCTCCATATCCTGAAACTCGTGGGAAGTGAGACAGCAGGCTTACAGGCAAGCGTGGTCAGACTGCCTGTCACCAGCAGCCTTTCACATAGATTATCTAGCACATGTGGTACATTCACACAGAACATAAAACAACTGTCACTCTGAATGCTTTGTTCACGATGGGCAGTCCGTCGTCGTGACTGCCCATCTCATTAGAGCTACCATAGGTGATGTTCCCTTTTCCTTTGGAACCCCAGAGGTACAGAACACTGGGCTGATTACCTGTTGTGCGTGGCCGGTAGTGAGGTTGGCTTTGCACCATCTGAGCAGTATTCCCGGGTCCTGTCCACAGGTAGGAGGGAGGTTTGTTTTTATTCTCTAGCCCAGGGTGCTCTCAGTACCCTGGGTCAACCAGGAACAGTTCTTTGGCTTACTCAAGCTTGGGTAGTTGATGGCACAGACCTCGTCAGGCTGGGAGGAGTTACAGCAGGAGCTGTGGGTAGGTAGGAAGGATCTACAGAGATGTTTGTGTGAGGTGCTCTCTCCATGGCTGCTAGTTAATGCCTTCTGCTGGACCCCAGCTCATGTGAAATGGTGAGCTCTCTGCTGTGGGCTGTTCTTGTATCTTGACTCGGAAGGTCCCTGCCCCCATTTTCTGGATTTCTGTGCTCCTTAGGGTCAGGGTCTGTCTGTAGGAGAGATTGCTAGCTGGTGACCATGGCTGTCTTCTGAATGGCCTGGGTCTTGGTATAATGACTGAAAGAGCATGTAGATTTTTTTCATCTCCGGTGACAGTGAACAGTTGTCTGAGATGTCTTGTCACCCCAGTTCTACTCCCATTTGCCAGACTGGGACTCAGTCATGAACTTACTGTCTCCTTGCCTTCGAGGGCTGAGACTATAGCCTGTATAATGCCCCTTGTCCTTTCCACAGGGGAGGTGCTTCTTGGCCTCTGCCTGAGAAGGGGACATGCTGGTCTCAGTGAGGCTGCCAACTTCTGTCTCTTCACAGCCCACTCTCTTCTGTCTTCCTCTGTGAGGATCCATCCCGGCCGGTTGCACCCAAGCCCTGTCCACCTTGCTCCTGCTGCTGTTCTGTCTGTTTTCCTGGGGTTCTGTTTTGTTATTGGTTTGCTTTCCTTTTCATTTGTTTGGCTTTTGTTGCTGTTGTTTCTTTCTGGAGATGGTGAGTTCACAGAGATCTACCTGCTTCTACTTCCCGAGTGCTAGAATTAAATGTTGCACCACCAGGCCCCACACTAGGTTGGTTGGGTTTTGAGACCAATTCGTGTAGCCCAGATTGGCTATGTAGCTAAGCATGGCCCTGCACTTTCAGTCTTCCTGTTTGTCTGTCTCTGCCAAGTGCTAGAGTGAGGGGAGCATTACTACCCGCAGCTGGGCCGTTCTGTTTGAGACAGGGCCTTCCTATGCAGCCTGGGCTAGCATGGTTGTTCACTGTGTAGGCCGTGGTGGCTATGAACTCACAGCGATTTACTTCAGCCTCTAAGAGGTGGGTTTGTCACCTGGGTCCATACCTGTCTTTGTAGAGGTGTGGCAGATAGATCTAGTACAGTTGTAGGAAAGCAGTACAGTCTCCGAAGTAGTAGACAGATGTGCAATCACAGCACATAGAACTGGGTTATTTTATTTTAAGATAGGGTTTCTCTGTTTAACCCTGGCTGTTCTGGAACTTGCTCTATAGACTAGGCTGTCCTTGAACTCAGCGATCTCCCTGCCTCTGTGTCCCACACCCCAAAGCTGGGATTAAAGGCACGCACCACCATGGTGTTCATTTTTAATTTTATCACTTTTGTATTCTTTTTCATTTATATTTTCACCTTGATTTAATAAATAATATAAATCTCGCAGCTGGCTGGTAGTACTTCAGATGATGCAGGGTCTCAGCCTGACACCACACTGGGGAGACGTTGCTTTCAGTTCAGCTTGTACAAAGCAGACCTGGACCTGGAGGATGGTCTGAGGCTCCTTGGAGGGATCCATACTGGAGCTGAGCTGTAGGGAGCTGCAGAGGTAAGTTAGGTTGACTGTGAGATGTATTTGGAGACTAGAACAGAATCCTTTGCCTTTGGTGCTGGCTTTCTAGTGGGAAACAGACAGATGATAAGGTGGGAGACGGGGAGCTGTGGGAGGGAGTGTCTTGTGGGGGCTGTGTGTGGTACATTTAGGGCTGTAGGGAAGCTAGAGTCAGGAGGTAGAGGAGTGAGCAAAAGAGATGTCATCTGTCCAGTGGTGTAGTGGGAGGACTTGGCCTTTTTTGTGACAGAATGAGCTTTATGATTCGACTCCAGCTTAGGTCATGAAGAGTCCTCATTGGAGCAGTCTCCTGCCTCAGTCATTCTGCCAGGTACTGGGGGAACTGCCTAGTACATCTGATGAGGGTCGTGGCTGTGCTGCTCTGCTTCTGTACTTTTGGGGTTTTATTTACTTGCAGTTAGGAAGACACAGTGAGAGACTAGAATGAGAGGTGAAGTCAGAGATGGTTTTGAATCACTTCACAGCATTTAGAAGAGAGAAGTCATGCATCTCCAGTGAAGTTCTCCTCAGGTCTCACTGTAATGTGCTGGTGCAGCTATGGCCAGCCTGCATTGCCTGTCAGCCTCACTCCATGGGGGAGCAGCATAGTAAACCACACAGTATATTGACCCACTTTGTAGGGAAGCGCAAGACGCCTGCTGTCACAGCCACAGCCACTGTTTCAGGAATAGAGTGAGACGGGAACTGTTACAAATAGGCCATAGCTCTGGTTCTTGTGCTGGGAGGACAAGATAAATGTACATTAAAGTTTCCACTTAATAGCTACCTGTGGTGGTGCGCACCCCGTCAATCCCAACACTCAGGAGGCACAGACAGGTGGATCTCTGTGAGTTCAAGACCAGCATGGACTAGATAACAAATTCTAAGGTAGTCAGGGCTACATAATGATATTCTGTCTCAAAACAACAACAACAACAACAACAACAAAATTCCAGGTAAAGAGACATAGGCAGGAAGATCTCAAGCTTAAGGCCTCCTGGGCAACTTAGTGAGACCCTGTCTCAAAGTAAAATAGAGGGGCCAGAAAGATGGCTCAGTGGTTAAGAGTACTGCCTACTCTTCTAGTAGACCTGGATTCGGTTCCCAGCACCCATATGGCAGCTCATGACTCTCTGTAACCCTACACCCAGAGGATCTAACATCCTCTTCTGGCCTATGTGGGCACCAGGCATGAAAGTGATGCATATCAACATACATGTAGGCAAACAATCATACACAAAAAATAAAAATAAGTAATTAAAAAATATATAAAGAGGGGGCTGGAGAGGTGGCTCAAGTTTGAGTCTCAGCATCCATGGCAGGCAGTTTCTGACTGCCTCTAACTCTAGTCCAAGAGCTCCAGTGCCCCTTCCAGACCCCCAGTGAAATTGTAATTATGTGGACAAATGCACCTGTATTCCCCCTTCTCTTTATATAAATTTAAGATTGATGTATATTTATATTTTATCTCCTTAAGGACATATTATTTATTACTAAGCAAAATAGTACTTTTAAGGAAAAAATGTGTCATCTTGGATGTTTACAAGCGACTATCTTATCAGCAGGGGGTCCCACCCTGACTTCACAGTGGAGACTACGCTAGTCTAGAATACAGAGATCCACCTGTCTCTGCCTCCACTGTGCTGGGATTAAAGGCATGTGCCACTACTGCCCTACTCAAATAGTTCACCTCAGTTCTAAATCATTATTAACTCTTTAGAAAACAACACATTTGAACTGAGAGACATTCTGAATTTACTTAAAATCTTTAAAAATCTCCTATTTTTGAGTAGTGCCAAACACTAAAAATACCTTTTATATTTTCTTTTACTGGGTAAAAACAAAACAGTCAAACAAAAACCAAGCAAAGAAACAAGACAGTCTCACAGTTTGGGGTCAGTGTGATACCTCATGCTGTAGTAGGGAACCCTTGTCTATTAGGCCTTGGAAGTCTGGTGTTGCTGCCCTGCATTGGCTGGCCCTTAGCAGAAAGAGCTGATGCCTCACAGCCAGAGAGCTCCGAGTTCTAGCTGCCATCAGTTTCCTTTTTTCTATCAGGAAGAGCCTTTTTCCTTTCTCTATTTTTATTGCTTGGAATTTACATTCCATCGCTTAGCTCCCTCCTTACTTAGGTCCACTTTATTCTGAACTTCCTTAGAGAGGGCATGGAAAGCAGTGGTCATTAGTGAACATATTTTAACTAGTTCTATGATGATAACAGCTAAAGCAAAACTATACAAGACCCAAGCGACTTCTCTTGGGCTGTTCCATGTTTCTTTAACATGGAAAATATTTTTCCCTTTAATTTCTGCATCTCTCCTTAAGGCCTTCAATTTGCCAGGTTTTTTATTTATTGAGACAGGGTTTCTCTGTGTAGCCCTGACTGTCCTGGAACTCACTCTGTAGACCAGGCTGGCCTTGAACTCAGAAATCCGCTTGTCTCTGCCTCCCAAGTGCTGGGATTAAAGGTATGTGCCACCACTGCCCAGCTTCAATTTACCAGTTGTAAATTACCAGTTGTAAACATAATGCCTTACCAATTCAGATGCCTGGATCCTTTTATTTTTATTTTTAAGATTTATTTATTTATTTATTTTATTTATGAGCACACTGTAGCTGTCTTCCAGACACACCAGAAGAGGGCATCAGAGCCCATTACAGATGGTTGTGAGCCACCATGTGGTTGCTGGGAATTGAACTCAGGGTCTTTGGAAGGGCAGTCAGTGCTCTTAACCGCTGAGCCATCTCTCCAGCCCCTCCTGGATCCTTTTAGTCCTGTTGTAGCTGCGAGGAAATGTTCCTTTTGAAATTCTGTTTGTTTGCAGACACCTCCAGCCAGCACATGTCTCTGATGACCATCTTTGCCCCCACGGTTCAGCCTTCTGCTGACCCTGGCCAGGACTTTTGAACCCACTATGCTTCTGCTTCTGTGCTGCTTCAGGCCTCAGCTTCAGGCCTCGGTCTCTCTCGTGTGCTTTTACCCATGCTGTGCTTGGAAGAAGGTGCAGCTATTGTGCCCTCAGACTTTGGTCTACTTTTGTTCTTTTTAAATAGACCAGGCCTCTTGTTGGGCTACCCTGGCCTCCCACCCCAACCTTTTCCCCTGGGCCTTTTCAGGTTATAAGCTTGGATTCCAGTTGCCCCACATTGGGTGCCAATTGTAGATGAAAAGATTATTATGTTCTGTGTATATTAATTAATGCTGGTAATTAATACAACAATTATTCCTTGACCAACTTTTTCCCAAATAACTACACAGAGACATTTTATTTGAAACCTTACGCATTAGCTGGACAGGCACTCAACTAGCTTATCTGAGTTACCCTCATCACCTAGCCCCATGCAGCTATGTGGCTAGCTATACTTTTTAGACCTGTGATGAGCTCTCTCCTCTCATGTCTGCTGGTGAAGGCTTTCCCCTTCTTCCCGGGTTCCTCTCTGCATCCTAGGAAGTGTCATCTTCCACTTCCTGCCCAGCTTATTGGCCATCAGATCTTTTTTAAAGTCAATCAAAGAATGCCTTACACAAATGAGGAAGGACAGCGACACCATTTCACACATGGTACCCCAACACCACAGGCGCTTGTACTTCTATGCACATACTCTCACATAGACACACAGAAATTTTTTAAATAAAAACAATTAAAAAGAAGAGGCAAAACCAATTTTAAAATTTTTGTTTTGTTTTCAAGACAGGTTTCTCTGTGTAGCACTGGCTGTCTTAGAACTCACTCTGTAGACCAGGCTGGCCTCGAACCCAGAGATCATCCTGTCTCTGCACACCAAGTGCTGGGATTAAAGGCGTGCACCACCACACTTGGCAGACACTAGTATTTTGAAAAAGACTATAAACATACCAGCCACATTCACATGTCCCTCTGTGGATGCCGTATGGGTTGGTGCTCTTAGATGACTTGCACATCCTAGGCTGCAGACACATTCATGGATCTATCATGTTTGGTGGGTTTTAAAATTTTAGGTTACTAATTTCAGTTTTGGAGGCTGAAGCAAACTTGCTGACATGGCAGTGGGAAAACCTACTAGAAATGTCCCAGCTTTTCAGCCTGATTGTCTGAGATAACGGGTCCTTCCCTCCTGATTCTGGAAGGTTCTATTAGATGCCGTGGCATATGTGGCCTTGCTGGAGCTCTCCTGGACCCCAGGTTGAGGTAGCAGAGGTGAAGTGTGCCTGATAGCCGGCATGAAGCTGTGCTAGAGGGTCCTTCACTTTCCCATGGCCCTGCCTTCCAGGTGCTCAGCTCTGTAAAAGACCCACATTCTTATTAAACTAGAAACATTTTGTGTAATGTGTGTGTGTGTTAGAAGAGGACATCAGATTCCCTGGGACTAGAGTTACAGATGATTGTAAGATACAATGTGGATGCTGGGAATCAAATGCAGTTCTTCTGGAAGTACAGCTAGTGGATCTTAGCTGCTAAGCCATCTCTCTAGTCCCCAAACCCACAGTTTTTTTGGCAGGGTCTTTTTATATGCCCCAAATCCACAAGTTTCTTTTAAAAGGCGGGGTCTTTTTATGTCTCCCTGCTGTCCTGGAATTACTGTGTAGAGCAGGATCACAGAAATCCACCTATATCTGACTCCTGAGTCCTGTAGGCATGTACTGCCATGCCCAGCCCCAACAAGTTGTAAAAGCCACAGAAGGGAGCAGTGTGTAGTTACTGTATGCACTGATGTGACTAGAATCTCAGGGGACAAAGGACCTTCCCATCTCCTATGAGGGGTGGGCAGCAGGCCCAAATTTAAGGGTCTCTTGAGAGGAACTATAGCTATTCTGATTAAGAGTAGCCTAATTAGCATAATGGCTGCTGTGCTTGGAGGGCTGCACAGCAAGCACCTGACAACATGAGCATCCTTGGATACTGCCTTCACGTCTGCACTGTGTTTGACCATTTGTGATCCGGCCCTTGTGTACTCACTGTTGCTTCTTCAGTGTGACCTGCCCAGGTCTGTCAGTGGCTGACTCTCAGAGCTTGTTGGGCTTTTTTTTTTTTTTTTTCAAGACAGGGTTTCTCTGTGAAGCCCTGGCGGTCCTGGAACTCACTCTGTAGACTAGGCTGGCCTCGAACTCAGAAATCCGCCTGCCTCTGCCTCCCAAGTGCTGGGATTAAAGGCGTGCGCCACCACTGCTGGCGCCTGTTGGGATTTTATGATTGTATTTTTCTTCCTTGGTGTAGATCAAAGTGTGAACCTTCTCTGATCTTTTGTGGCCTGTTTAGAGGAAGTTAGTGTTGACCATTCCTAAGCATTTCTTCCAGGAGGACGTAGGGAAGGGTGTTGTTTTATCGGCTCTTGACATATGACTGTGTAACTAGGTATGGTTCATACCTATAATCTACGTTCTTGAGGATGGTCACAGGAGGCTGCATGGCTGATTTATTATAGCCAGCCTTGTTTTCGGGAGACTTTGCCTCAAAAAGAAAAGAAAAAAAAATACAACTATGATTTTTTTTAATTACTATTTTAAAAAATTTGTGTGTGTGTTTCTGTATGGGTGGGTGGGTGAAGGCCAGAGGACAGCCTCAGGGGTCAGTTCTTACCTTCTGCCTTATCTGAGACAGGGCTCTGTGTTGTCCTGCTGCCGTGCAAGCCTGGCAAGATTCTCCTTTCTCCATCTCGCATCCTATCATTGGAAAACTGGGCTTGGAGACGTATGATACCATACCCGGCTTTATGTAGATTCTGGAAGTCTGCATAAGTTCACATTCCCATGCTGAACAGCAAGCACCTTTTTAAAAGAAAGATTTATTTATTTATTTATTTATTTATTTATTTATTTTAGGTATATGAACACTGTAGCTGTCTTCAGACACACCAGAAGAGGGTGTCAGATCCCATTACAGATGGTTGTGAGCCACCATGTGGTTGCTGGGAATTGAACTCAGGACCTTCAGAAGAGCAGTCAGTACTCCAGCCCCCGCAGCAAGCACCTTTATCCTCTGTGCTCTCTCCCCAGCTTGAGTGAACATTTTTGAACAAGTGCTGGTGTAAGATTGACTGTGTTAAATGTATTGACTAAGTAACCGAGCTGTAAGAGATTACGTGGTAGTCAGATGTTGGCATCCATGTCCTTCTGTCCCCCTTGCCCTGTGCGGTGCTTCGGGGCATCTTGGAGACCATGCGTGTTGCCACCTCTTTCTGCAGAGAGAGATGCAGGTGTTCTGGAGTTGAAGCAGCATTAAATCCTCTGACACTGAGTGAGGAAGCTGGCGCTTCTTTAACATTTCATTTCTTAGGTGCTGGAGAGATAGCTTAACCGCTCTTAGCTGCTCTTGCAGAGGGACTGGATTCAGCTCCCAGTATCTACATGGAAGCTTATAGCTGTCTGTAACTCCAGTTCCAGAGGATCTGATGCCCTCCTGGCTTCTGAGGGACCCAGGGATATATATGGTGTCCACATATAGGCAAACATCCGTACAATCAAAATAATCAAAAAGGAATAAATCTTTTAAAATTTTACCTCATTAGAAAATGAAAATAAAAAAAGCTTTCTGGAGCACACCCTTCAATCAGAGCACTCTGGAGGCTGAGGCAGACAGATCTCTGCATTAAAAGCCAGCCTGGTCTATATAGCAACTTCTAGACTAGCCTGGGCTACATAGTAAGTCTCCGCCTTGGAGACAAACAACAAAACAATAACAACAGTTCATGGTGGCTGGAGAGGCTGCTCAGGAGTTAAGAGCATTTCCTGTTCTTCCAGAGGGTCCAAGTTCAGTTTCCAGCACCCATTTCAAGTAACTTGCAACTGCCTATAACTCTTCTCTCTGGGAGAATTTTATCACCTCTTCTGGCCTCTGTGGACACACATACACACACATGGCATACATATAAATAATAAAAATAGGTCAGGGTATGGTGTCCTACTCCTCAATTCCAGCAATCAGGAGGCAGAGGTAGGTGGATGAATATCTGAATTCTAGGCTAACCTGGTCTACACAGTGAGTTCCAGGCCAGCCAGGGCTACGTATGCTGTCTCATAAAGAATAATTCAAAACCCTTGAAACAAACCTCATATTCTAAAATATTTTCACTTTCCTATTTATTGGAAATCAGCATGTATACATATGTGTACACATATGTGTCTGGGCATATGTGTGGAAGTTAGAGAAGAACATTTGAGACTTGGTTTTGGACTTTTGATGATATGGGTTCCAGGGATTAAACTCAGCATGTCAGACGTGGTGGCAAACACCTTTGTCCACTGAACTTTCTAGCTGGTCCAAACCCATGTTTTCTTATTCAGGACAGTTAAGCAGAGGAACCTAGAGCTATTGAGGGTCATGCTTGGGCACTGCATTGCTCAGTGTTAGGCCTGGTTCATATGGAGCCCTTCTCAAGGCCGTATGCTTTTACAGAATTTGGTATCTTGCACTTTTCCTTACAATGTTGTCTGATTCTTTAAAGAAAAAAAAATAGTAGCTTCTCACCCTCTGCTTTCACCCCTGCCCCTGCCTCCTGCCCCGGGTCCTCCACTTGAGGGACACTCACTCCCTTCTGTGGCAGTGACTGTCTCTGTGCACATCATGGCGTCTCAGCCCAGGAAACAGCCTTCCTTAGGAGTCCTAGCTGCATACTTGGACCTTTACCTTTACCTTGCACCTTCTGGACAGCACTGAGTGGCCTGCTGAGGCCGGGTCTTCTCTCCACAGATCCTGATGGCCAGCTGTACAATGTGGAGCCTGTCCAAGATGAAGAGCCCCCTGCCTGTGCCGATGAGTTTGACGACTTTGTCACCTACGAGGCAAGTGCTCTCCTCACGTGAGCCCCTCTTCTCCCTCCCCTGCTCCTGCCCCCTAGCTGCCACAGCTGCCTTCGCAGAGCGGTGTGCCCTGTGCACATGGGGGGTTAGGCTCTGGGGGAATCTGAGCTGTGAGAAACCACAGGCTATTCCCACTGGCCTGGTTGAGCTCAAGCTCTACTGTTCAAAAGTCATCCCTTGGGCCTGCTGTAGAATAAAGGTTTGTGGGCAGTTAGGTTCTGTGGTGTCCTTGCTGTGTCACGTTCTACAGGCAGAGGCAGAGCCGAAGAAGTTGAAAGGTTTCCCTTGGTGAACTTAACAATAATTGTCTGTGTTTGGGAACATTGTCTAACCTGCTTCCTCCTCTGTATCCCTCACTGTCTACTTCCGGGGAAAACCACCAGGGTTCTGCTGTGTGATGTGTCCTGTAACTGTGGGTTCCTTGTCTCCTAGCTGTGACAAAGTCACAGCCAAGGAAGGCAGACTGCTGTAACTGCCTAGCAGACTGGAGAGAGCTGAGTCTGGGGTCATGTGACTGATCTACAGGGCTTTCTATAAAAAATATGTGGAGGTGGTTTCTTGGTGCTCAGGGTGGCTTAGAGACAGGGTCCTTGGGCTCTTGGGCCCAGGAGAGCCCAGCTGGCCTTGGCAGAGCAATGAGACCAATCTTGAAAACATGGAATTACTCCTGAGCCCCTGGTATGCTGGCAGAAATGCCAGATGCCAGCCTTTCAAATGTGTGGGTGTTATAGGCCAGTGAGATCTAAGGTTCCTGGTAGCACGTTCTCAGAACTTTGTCTCCTTGGTCTCACAAGGAGCTGGACCTTGTAATGCCTAAGTAGCTTCCTTTTGAGGGCCAAAGAGGGTTCTTTAGTCCTAATCCTGACTTTTCTTTTAAAGGCTTATTTTTAATATGTGCATCTGTGTGTCCATGTGTGCACATGAGTGTGGGTTCTGTGGACCCCGGAGGCTTCTGCTCCCTGGAGCTGGAGTTACAGGCAGTTGTGAGCCATGCCATATGGGTGCTAAGAGTCAAGACTGGGTTCTATGGAGGAGCAGTAAGCACTGATCTGCCTCCCTCAGAACTCTGATTTCTATGTTAGAGGCAAGAAGCATTTCTAAGTTTTTGTTTACTCTTAAAAAATTGCAATATTTCATTTTTTGAAGGTTTGAATTTTATCCACATGGACAAAATAATGCAGAGGAGATCTGTGTGGGGCCAGATATCTGCATGATGCTTTACCATAGCGTTCCCATTAGTGTGGTGGAGCACAGCTGATACTTCACTGCTAACCAGCATTTACGGTGTGTATGTGGAGCCGTGTCTCTGGGACAGCATCACACACCATAGCTTCCCACCCAAGAAGTCCCCTGTGCTTTGCCATGCCCACAGGCCCCTGGTTGCCCTTGGTTTTTCAGAGTTGTCTTTCTGCTTTTGCTGAGTGTCTCGGAGCTCCACTCTTGGGATGCCCCTGAGATCTGCTCTTCTCAGTGGGGCTCATGATTCTCCTGTGACCTGCTTTTCAGGTTTCCTGGTGCAGTTTTTAGAGCTAGATATGCTATGAACTTTCAGCAAGATTGTCCTTTAAAACAAAACAACTAGACATCATGGTACAGGCTACCTTCCTAGTGCTTAGGAGGTGGAAACAGGAGGATCAGAAATTCAGGTAGTCTTTGCTGAAATCCTGAGGTGTATAGACCAGCCTGGACTATATAATACCATATCTTTAACAAAAAAATGTCACCAGATGTGGTAGCTCATTCTTCTTCCCAGCACTTGGGAGGCAAGAATCAAGTAGATCTTGGCGATTTTGAAAGCAGAGCTACATAGTAAAACTGTCTCAACAAACAGACAGGCTGGTGAGGTGGCTCAGCGGGTAAGGCCATCTACTGCTCTTCCAAAAGTCCTGAGTTCAAGTCTCAGCAACCACATGGTGGCTCACAACCACCTGTAACGATATCTGATTCCCTTTAGCTGGGCGGTGGTGGCGCACGCCTTTAATCCCAGCACTTGGGAGGCAGAAGCAGATGGATTTCTGAGTTCGAGGCCAGCCTGGTCTACAGAGTGAGTTCCAGGACAGCCAGGGCTATACAGAGAAACCCTGTCTCAGAAAACAACAACAACAACAACAACAACAACAACAAAAACAAAAACAGCCAAAGGGAATCAAAAAGATGTTGGTTGGTTTGTTTTCTGACACAGGGTCTCTGTAGCCCTCACTGTCCTATGTGGACCAGAGTGGCCTTGAACTCACAGCGATCCCACCTACCTCTGTTTACCAAGCACTGAGATCCTGGCTTCCAACTTTTTGGGGTTTGTTTGTTTGTTTTAGTTTTTCTGAGACAGGGTTTCTCTGTGTAGCCCTGGCTGCCCTGGAATCCAGATATGTAGATCAGGCTGGCCTCGAACCCAGAAATCTGCCTGCCTCTGCCTCCCAAGTGCTGGGACTAATGACATGCGCCACCACCACCTGGCTCCAGCATTTTTTAAAGTAGAGAACCTATGTGTCAAATCCAGATGCCACATTTGGGTACTTAGAGAGGATTAGCATTTTACTGTTTTTCTGAAGATAGTTCCTGTTAAACCTGTGATTCGGGTAGACATTGATGTGTTCGAGTACTTGAGTCATTCCTTGGGACTCCCCATCAGGACCTCCTGTAGGTGGCCTGGCTCTTACTACCACTTCCCCAGAGCTGAGGTTTATAGGAATGATGGTAAGAAGAAAGCTGAGCTGGCAGGGGGAAGATAGGCCCTGGTGGGAAGAACCTGATTATCAGGATTGCTGGGAGGGCATGGGGAAGTCACCCAGAGAACAGGCAGGACCAGAGTGATAAGGGTCTCCCAGAATTGTCCTGCCTGTGCTTTCTGTGTGCCTCCCTCCTCTCCCACTACCGGGAGCTAGAGAAGAGACCAGTTAATGAGATGAGGAGAATACGTCTTTGTACAAACTGTTATCAGGAAGGTTAAAGTATACAACAAAGTTGCCGTGTTTTGTGCCCTGCCTGTTTGTTAAGGCCTGCAAGGAATCTTGCCGGACTTTGCCTCCACC
>JADRCD010076567.1:0-16017 GCA_019843815.1 Montemys delectorum | reverse complement strand
TGAAACATTGAAGTATATGCTATAGTCACTTTCAAAATGCTTATAATATAGGATAGATCCCCAGGTGGAGCAGTCTCTGGATGGTCTTTCCTTCAGTCTCTGATCCATACTTTGTGACCATTTTTCCTCCTGTGATTATTTTATTCACCCTTCTAAGAAGCACTGAAGTATATACATTTTGGTCTTCCTTCTTCTTAGACTTCATATGGTCTGTGAATTGAATCTTGGGTATTCTGAACTTTTGGACTAAATATCCACTTATCAGTGAATGCATATCATGTGTGTTCTTTTGTGACTGAGTTACCTTGCTCAGGATGATATCCTAAAGTTGTGGATGCTTGGAAGTGCTTGCTGATAGAAGCCTGATATGATTGTCTCCTGAGGCACTCTGCCAGAGCCTGACAAATACAGAGGAGTTGGACTGAGCTCGGGGGTCCCAGATGGAGAATATGGAGAAGGGACTGAAGAAGCTGAAGGGGTTTGCAGCCTCATGGAGAGAGCAATTGTGTCAACAAGCCAGACCCCCCCATCACCTGGAGCTCCCGGGGACTGGACCACCAATAAAGAATACACATAGAGTGACCCATGGCTCTAGCCACATATGTGGCAGTAGATGACCTTGTTGGACATCAGTGGGAACACCCTATGAGGGTGTTCAATGCCCTAGTGTAGAGGAATGCCAGGGCAGGATGATGGGAGTGGGTGGGTGGGAGAACACTCTCATAGAGGCAGGGGGAGGAAGGAGGGGAAAGGGGGTTTCTGGAGGGGAGACCTGGAAAGGGGAAAACATTTGAAATATAAATAAAGAAAATATCCAACAAAAAATGCTTATATAGCAAAGCCAGACAAAAATGACTTATTCAGTTATTGTAAAATCCTAACCATTTCAAACTCATCTATAAAAACAGAAATATATTATGAACAATATAATATATAACATATATAACAATTATGTATAATACATAACAAATATGCAAAGTATCTCATTATTTGTTCATTTTACTTTATGCTTGTGTGTGTGTGTGTGTGTGTGTGTGTGTATGTGTGTGTGTGTGTACCTGTTTGTGTATGATTTTAAGTGTGTGTGTGCCATGGTGTGAATCTGGAGGTCAGAAGATAACTCTGAGTGTTGTTTCTCTCCTTGCACCTTGAAACAAGGTCTCTTGTTTATTTTGCTTATGCCAGGCCTGCTGGACCACAGGCTTCAAAGATTCTCCTGTCTCTGCCTCCAACCTTGTCACAGGTGCACTGAAACTGCAGATGCAGTTTTACTGCATCTAGCATTACATATGTTCTGGGAATCTGAACTGGGTCCTCACACCTGCACAGCAAGCTCTTTAGCCTGCGAGCCTTCTCTCATAACTCTTCAGATCAATTTTTATCATTGTGTAGGGTCACGATAGGAGAGGGAATAAGACGGAGATGATTAAAAAAATAGAAAGAGAAAACATTTAGGGCTGGTATACACCTTTACTGTTTTGATTGCAATCATGATGTACATCACCAGAGAAATGCACATGTCACCAGGGAAATACAAATTAACAAACCAATGAGGACGTTGCATGCCTATCACTGTGATGAAAGTTGATTATTCCAGTTGCTGATGAAGATGTGGAACTATGTTCCCCATTTCACAAGACAATTGTCACAAGAGATATTTCAAACAAAGTATCTGATGAAGATTAAAAATGTTAAATCTTAGGCTGAAGAAATGGCTCAGCTAGCAAAGTACTTTCTGTTCAAGCATAAGGACCATAATTCAATCTCTAAAATTGACACTGCTACTGTAAACCACAAAGATATTACATGGTTTCTATTTGGCTTAACAGAAATAACAGACAGTTCATTTTCTTGTACCTTTGATGGCGTTCACTTATATTGCCAATGTTCCTAAGAGCAAGAATAATTATGTTACTTTGATAATTAAGCCAAGTGCTGTTGTATTGGGAGGAGTTCATAAGTTGTTATGATGAGATAAAGTTGCTCCTTATAAGCAACAACCGCACAAACAACATCAGAGGATGAAAGCCACCACACAGCAGTGCTGGATGATTGACAGATGAGGCCAGCAGTCCCAGCATCTCAGTGTTTCTGTTACTTCCTCAGTAAGAGTCATCCATCACTGAACATCGGAAAAAGGCCAAACTCCCTCAGACTCCTGTTCTATGCCTTTACTAGCAGCTGTCTCACTAAATGTGACAATCATTAGTATGCCTGAGTGGTCAGCTTCCTCCATGTCAGGCTGATCTGGGTGCTTGATGGATGCTTTGATTTGGGGCTGGTGAAAGGTAGCATACATTTCAATTAAGATGAGGACAACAGTTCTACAAGTTCCCTTTGGCTAGTCAGAGAGGCAGTGAATATAGAGTTCATAGAGTTGTAGGACTGAGTTCAAATCCCCATTAATCTCACTGATGTATGAATCCATCCAAATCATATAATTGTATTACCAACAACTCAAATTGTTGTTGTATTACCAAAAAACAAAAACAAAACAAAACAAATTCACTGAATAGCTGCTGAGCACCTGCTAAGAGATGGGAGCTCCATTAAGAAGAGGCAAAACCAAGCAATCTGAAGTTTCGGCCTAATAAAACTTCATGGTGGAAAATACAACTGGTAAAAAAAATCAAGGAAATTATTACTAATCATACTCCTATGCTCATATATGAGAGCCTTGTCTGATCATCATCAGAGAGGCATCCTTCTGCAGCAAACGGGAAACATGTGTAGAGATCCACAACCAAATATTATGCAGAGTAGGGGCAGAGGGAAGAAGAAAAAGAGGGAGAGATCAAATCTGAATTGGAGGTCTCCTTTGGTTCCCTCCCCTCAGATATTAGAGAACTTTCAAGAACAAGAGAAGACTGTAAGAATAAGAGGGGATAGAGGTAAATAGTAAAACATGGCCTACTAAATCATCCAATCAGGATTCACTGGGGTCACAGAGACTAAAACAGCAAGCATGGGTCTGCATCAGGGTCTCTGTATATTTGTCCTGGTGTTAGCTTGATGCTTTTCTGGAACTCCTAAGTGGGATTGGATGTTTTTTTCCAATCTTTTGCCTGTTCTTGAGACTCTTTTCCTTCTGTTGGGTTTCTTCTGATCTTAATGTGTCTTGTTTTGTCCTGTCTGATTGTCATCGCTTGGAGGACTTCTCTTTTCTGAAGAAGAAATGAATGGAGACTGGATCTGAGGGAGAGAGGAGGTGGGGAGAGATAGGACAGGAAGGAACAGAAACTATGGTTGGGGTGTATTACATGAGAGAATAATCTATTTTTTAAGAAATGTCCATGGCAAAGAGGGCATGGGCTACACTACATAGTTCCCCTCCATATACAGAGGGTTATAGAGTGTCTAATGAGATTATTGTTCATGAAAGAACTTAAAAACCTTAAATGTTCAGTAATTGAAACATGCTAATGTTCCATAAATGACGATTTTACAATTCAATAAATGTGAATTTAATGATGAGCTTGAATGCATTTAGAATAGTCCAAGCATTGGCTCAGAAAAGAAATTTACATGTAAATAAAGAAAATATATAAAAATAAAATAAAATAAAATAAAATACTCTGCCCTAAAAAAATATGTTTTTAAATGTTAACAAATTCAGATAAATTGAAATTATGTATCTTTTCTCATCATAATGCAATAAAACTTAAATCAATAAAAAATTTAAGAAAGAAAAAGAAAAAGTTTCTAGTTTTAATTAGGGGCATACAGAGAGAGTAGTTCTCCAGGTGGCCTCTAACTAACCTAGTCTGTCCTTTCTCTTACTTAAACTACTCAGAGATAATAGTACACTATACTGGGATGACAACTGCTGAAATGGAGGAAGAGAAGCCATAGTAACCCAGGATCTCTCATCTAAACCCTTCCCCAATCCCAATACAAATGCTCTTCATGTTTTTGCATGGCTGATCTTGTTGACTCATGGAATAAGACTCAGGATGAGTTACTTTCTGTAGTTCTTCAGCTATGGTGCTAAAAGCACATGAGTGGATAAAGATATCAACTCCAGCCAGCTTTCCTGAGACTGTAGGGAGAGGTTAGCAATGAATATTAGATTTTTGCTGTCCCTTGCTGTTAATCTCAAAGAATAAACAAATGAACAAATGTCTTTAAAGGACAGTGCAGTTTGTTGTACCAGTTGTGTGTGTGTGTGTGTGTGTGTGTGTGTGTGTGTGTGTGTGTATGTGTGTGTGTGTATCTTAACACAGGAGATTCATAAAAATTGGTCCCAAGTGGGAAGTTCACCTCTTTCATAACTCTTCGTTTCCTTTTCTATTACTGTGGGAATTTTAATTCTCTTCTCCTTTTTTCCATGCCAGGTTTTGGCCACTGAGAGACATGAGCAGAAGTAGCAGCATATTTTGGCTCACACTATCAGTGGTGAGATGTCTCCAGAAGCTATATCATCTGTCATTAGTGATAGAATTACCTGTATTTGAGTATGAATCTGTTAGTGCAGTATTTGAGAGCTTGAAGTACTCAGTTGCCACATGTAGAATGTTTGCCCTGGGGCTTTCCCAGCTCTCTGCTAAGATTTTTCACTCTGCTTATATCTCCTGCTGGAGATCTGGCAGCTATCTGGCCTCAGTTGGAGGAAATAGTCATATTATTTCTTCTACCAAAAGGTGAATTGCTATCTTTACAGGGGTAAATTTGGTCATGTTATCTAAATCTGAGGCCTGAGAAGTCTTTGCTCTTAGTCTATTATTAAGGCCACAGACTCAAACAGGCTTCAGAGAGACTTTGCTCTTGGTTTTTGTCAAATTGTACTAGTCAAGTGGAAATGACATATTTCTAGTGAGTGGAATCAAAATTTTGAGTTGTTTACATATTTATGGTGTATTTGTGTGTGTACACACATGCAAGCACACATGTGTATGGGAACAGCTGTCTAACTTTATATGTACCATATATATGTAGGTAGCCTTGGAGGCAAGAAAAGGGTATCAGATATACCACAACTGGAGTTGCAGATGGTTTTAAGATGTCCAATGTTGATGTTGGCTGACCTAGGCCTTCTACATGACTCTTAAGCATTCTTAACCTATGAACTATCTATCTAGCCCTTTGTGAAAGTTCTAAGTACTGGCTTTGGCACTGTACATAACTAGCTTCTTGTTTATGTGTTTGTTACTTTTTCATCTTAAGTCATGGGGGCAACTCTAAACTTAAAATTCATAGCAATCAGAAATAAGGGCTAAGTATTATCAAATGATACATGTAATCCATGTAGCCTGGCTAATCGTCTATACTTCAAGAGCAAAGTGCGTTATCATTGCTGTTTATCATAATTTCTCATTTTTTATAAACACAAAGTTTCCATGGAATGCAGATATTTTCTTGTGTGTTGTTAACTATGTGTTTGTCTCTCTTAACTGTGGGTTCTTTCACCTTGAAAAGACTCTAGTAGGCACATATTGGGGCAGCTCTATAGAGACAATCTAGACTTCTGATATAGAATGTCTTTTTTGTTGTTGTTTTAAATGCTATTTCATTCTGATTTAGATCCCTTGGCCTAGTTTTTCAAAACTAAAACCTTTCTTATTCTTCTGTGACCTGTACACAGTTCTCAGCTTTTCCCTTGATCAATGTGCTCCTGAGGATAACAACTGAACAACTCAAAGGAACTTCTTACAACCTTTTAGTAC
The DNA here is from genome assembly GCA_019843815.1 of Montemys delectorum. NCBI lineage: Eukaryota > Metazoa > Chordata > Mammalia > Rodentia > Muridae > Montemys > Montemys delectorum. The sequence goes on along the minus strand of JADRCD010076567.1, from coordinate 10,354 downwards.
TTTTATCTTCAATACATTTAATGAAGAATTTAAAAAGGACTACTTGGAAAATCTGATATGTGTTCAGTAAGTAAATTTGTGTTAAAGTATATAAATTACACAGATGACAAATAACAAAGCTTAATCATAAAACCTCTGTGATAGTTGTAGGATCTTAATCTTCTTTGACTTGAGGCAATGCACACAGAGACAGGGAGTTAGATGGGGATTCTGTCAAAGTCTAGGTCTCAGTGCCCCTGGAATTAGGCTTCCTCTGGCTGATGCTCACATACCAAAATCATGGTGAAGAGCCCCACAGCCTTGGGATTCTCTGCATCAAAGCAGCAGTACCTGCCAAGAGAAGCAGAGTTGCTCAATGAACCACAGAAGAAAGAGTCCCTGATAGAGACAAGAGTCATGTTTTCATGATAAAGCAGTTCTCTTCCCCTGGCTTTCCTTTGATTATGTTCTTACTTAAAGAAGGATTTTGAAAGCAGTACCTTTATTGTGCAGTACATAAGGACCATATTTTGATCTAATTGGGTGGTCTCCAAATGGCCCTCCAAGCTCAATCCAATGTCATTAAAATGTTAATGCTTAGTGGATATTGGTCTTGATTCACCTATAGTATTTTAGGTATGTGTATGATTGTAGGAAAGAGGTGGCTTCAATTGTGTTGCAAGCTTTTGTAGGAAAAAAATCAGGCTTGTCCTTTGTAGCCCTCAAGCTCTTGAAAAGAATGGATAAAAGTCTAATGAGACAGTTCTTAGATAAATTTTAGAGTTCTACAAGCTACAGTGTACTTTGGGCTACCAAGATCAAACTACATATTCTCTACCTCAAGGAAAATACAACAGAGAGGGTAAGATAAACATATAAGTAAATAAATGCAAAATATTATGATGTTTGCAATGTTACAACATTCAGTTTTCAAGTGCAACTCAGCAAAAGATTCATAACTTATATTACCATTTACTCTATCTTGAAAAAGAATTGTTTCTGCTGTTGATACCATACTCTGAGATGCTAATATTGTCTAGATCATTAAAGTTCTTGCCAAGTTAGTGATGTCATTTTCAGTTGGTCTCTATGTCCACTTAGGCATAAGGCAGAGATTTCATATCTGAGCACTATGATGATATCATACAGTTAAGACCTGTGTGGATCAAGTACATGAAATAAATATTGTAATACTTAAACCTCGACTACCAGTTCAATTGAACTGAGAAACACCACAATCAGTAAAGCATACCTCTGGGTGCATCTGTGAGGGTACTTCTAGTAGCATTAGATTTTTGGTTTTGTTTAGATATTTTCTTTATTTACATTTCAAATGTTCTCTCCTTCCCTGGCTTCCCCTCTGAAAATACCCCTATTCCCTTTCCCCTGCCCCCTGCTCACCAACCCACCCTCTTCTTCTTCTTCCTGGCCCTGGCATTCATCTACAATGAGGCATCAAGCTTTCACAAGACCAAGGGCCTCTCTTCCCACTGATGACCAACAAGGCCATCCTCTGCTACATAAGCACCTGGAGCCATGAGTCCCATCATGTGTACTCTTTCGTTGCTGTTTTAGTCCCTGGGAGCTCTGGGGTTACTAGTTAGTTCATATTGTTGTTCCTCCTATGGAGCTGCAAAGCTAAGGAGCTGAAGGGGTTTACAGGAAGCACTGGATTCTTAAGGCTCTACTTTACTGGTTTGGCCCACTTATGGATTAAGATATTGAATAGAACTCTAGAACATGGTAAAATGCAGGAAGGTGGGGTCTGATACAAGGGAGTAGGTCAAGGTGCACTGTTCTGGACCCTTACTGCTACCGCTCTACTATATTTCATGCCAGTCAATGAGGAGAATTAAAACTGTTTTACTTCCTGACTATGAAACATTGAGCAGCTTCTGCCATAGGCTCCCACCACCATAACGCTGAGCCATAGTGTAGGTCTAGGAGGATGAAGCTGAGTAACAGGGCCTTCTGAGACTGTGAGCCAAAACACATTTCCCCTCCATTTAAGTTGTTAATGCCTGGTATTTCATCATCATGTTGATAAAGTAATAAATTAATACCAAAGTTTTCAGGTGTAATTCTTTTATTAAAAGCCTTCTGAGACTGTGAACCAAAGCACATTTCCCCTTCATTTCAGTTGTTAATACTTGGTATTTCATCATCATGTTGATAAAGTAATAAACTAATACCAAAGTTTTCAGGCATAATTCTTTTATTAAAAGTCACTTGGTAACTGGTCATTTAAATCAGCAAGAAAATAAAGAGACATTTTATGCTCTATGTTGCTTTGCCCTTCTCCACCCTGCCTTCCTCTCATTATAATAATAAAAATCATTCTTTCCACATGACTGATTGCAATGAGTATATTTTCCAACCCTGGAAACCATTGATCTACCTCCACCACTATCTTTTTTTTTTCCAGGTATTTGGACAGTGGCAAAAACTAACATAAATAAATATACGTTGACCAAAGAATTCCACTGCTACATATTTATCCAAAAGAAATGAAAAAATATATGCTTATGTAAAGATATGCACTGTTTTCTTCTCCATTGCTGGTGGAATTGCAAGCTGGTACAACCACTCTGGAAATTAGTCTGTCTATTCCTCAGACAATTGGACATAGTATTACCTGAGGACCTAGCTATAACACTCCTGGGCATATACCCAAATATTCTCCAATATATAACAAGGACACATGTTCAACTATGTTCATAGAAGGCTTATTTCTAAAAGCCAGAAGCTGAAAAAAATTTAGGTGTCCCTCAACAAAGGAATGGATACAGAAACTGTGGTACATTTGCACAATGGAATACTACTCAGCTATTAAAAACAATGAATTAATGAAATTCTCAGGCAAATGGATGGAACTAAAATATATCATCTTGAGTGAGGGAACTCAATAACAAAAGAAGACACATGGTTTGCACTCACTGACAAGGGGATATTAGCCCAGAAGCTCTGAATACCCAAGATACAATTCACAGACCACATGAAGCTCAAGAAGAAGGATGACCACAGTGTGGATACTTCAGTCCTTCTTAGAAGAGGGAACAAAATGTCTATGGGAGGAGAAAGTGACAAAGTGTGGAGCAGACACTGGAGGAAAGGCCATCTAGATACTGTCCCATCTGGGGATCCATACCATAAACAGTTATCAAACCCAGACACTATTATGGATGCTGAGAAGTGCTTATTGACAGGAGCCTGATATAGTCATCTCCTGAGAAGTTCTACTAGTGCCTGACAAATACAGAGGTGGATGCTCTCAGCCAACCATTGGACTGAGCATTGGTCCCCAATGGATTATCTAGAAAAAGGACCCAAGGAGCTGAGGGGGTTTGCATCCCCATACGAGGAACAACAATATGGACCAACCAGTACTCCCAGAGTTCCCAGGGACTAAACCATCAACCAAAGAGTACACCATGGTTCCAGGCACATGTGTAGCAGAGGATGGCCTTTTCAGTCATCAGTGTGAGGAGAGGATCTTGGTTCTGTGAAGTCATGATGCCTCAGTGTAGGTGAATGCCAGGACAGGGAAGCAGGAGTGGGCCTGGGTCAGTTGATGAGCAGGGGGAGGGGTGATGGAATAGGGGGATTTCAGAGAGGAAAGGAGGAAAGCAGATAACATTTAAAATGTAAATAAAGAAAAGATCTAATAAAAATCATTTTTAAAAATGTCTAAAGAACTCAAGAAACTAGACATGAACAAACCAAATAATCCAATTTTAAAATGGATACAGACTTAAACTGAGAATTCTCACTAGTGCAATCTGAAATGGCTGAGTAACACTTAATGTTCACCATCCTTAGCATGTAAATGCAAATTAAAACTACTTTGACATTAGTGACACTATATGGAGGTTTGGCCTTGTTGGAGTAGGTGCATCACTGTTGGTGTGGGCTTCAGACCCTAACCCTAGCTGCCTGGAAGTTAGTCTTCCACTAGCAGCCCTCAGATGAAAATATAGAACTCTCAGCTACTACTGCACCATGCTCCTGCCTTCATGATTATGGACTGAACCTCTGGACCTGTTAAATATTGTCCCCAGTTAAATATTGTCCTTGTAAGAGTTGGCTTGGTCATGGTATCTGCCTACAGCAGTAAAACCCTAACTAAGACAAGTACCTAAATATGCAGTAAAGCCTTGCTTATAGTAGTAGTTCATAACAGGAAACAGTACAAGTATCAATAGATAACAGTAAACAAAATGCAGGATATCCATCAAACAGGCTATCATTGAACAATGAAAATGAATGAATTGCTGAAACACAAAAGCATAAGTGAATACTGAAGTCACTATATTGAGTCAAATTGGAATATACAAAAAAGCTTGTATAGTACAGTTCCACTAATACAACAGAGAATCCTAAGACTATTCTGAGTGACAGAAAGCATGCTTGGTATGGGGAGGGGTGGCTCCATGGCTTACAAGCTTAAATAATGTGTAGTATAACATGTGTTAGGTTTTGAAAGTAGTTATGTTTTCACACGTGTATACATCTGTCAAAATGTATCTTAGTTGTCCATTTTAAATAGACAATTATGGTTTGAGATGACAAAAGGGAATCCATTGTAGCTAACATGTATTCGTAGTAAAATTACTTGCTTATCATGACTACTTCTTAACACAGGTCAATCAACTCATATCACCTGGAAGCCTAATTTTATGTTAAAGTAAAGCCAAGAAAATTAAGTTAGAAATAAAATATTAGGGTGACTGGAGGGATAGCTGAGTGATTAACAGCACTTGCTGCTATTCCAGAGGACCTGATTGCCTAGCATCCACATCAAGCAGTTCACAATTGCTTATAACTCCAGCTCCATAGTATCAGATACACTCTTCTGCCCTACTGGATCATCTGTGTGCACATGTAAATACAAACACACACACACACAACACACACACATACATGCACGGGGCATACACACACATGCACCGGGCACACACACACACAGACATGCACACACACATGCACACACCATAATAAAAAATGTAAGACATTTTTAGTTCTTCAGTTAATTTAAAATGTGTACCTTAGGTTTGATTCTTCCTGTTTCCTTCTCAGAGTTACTCTCTAGAAGATTTTTATTCAAGAACTATCTTTCCCTATTCTTTCTTTCAGCTACTCTCTAATATTTTTTTAATATTAACCATTCCATTCATTTACATCTCAAATGATATCCCACCTCCCAGTTATCCCTTCACAAACCCTCCATTCCCCCTCTCCCCCTGTCCCTCCATCTGTCCTCTCCCCCTCCCCTTTGCTTCTATGAGGTTACTTCCCTACCCACCCACCCTCTCCTGCCCCATTGCTCCAGCATCCACCTATGCTGGGGCATCAAACCTCTACAGGACCAAGGGCCTTCCCTCCCATTTATGTCAGACAAGGGTATCCTCTACTACATATGTATCTGGAGCCATGGATCCCTCCCTGTACACACAGGTCTACTGTGGTCTAATCCCTGGGAGCACTGGGTGGTCAGGGCAGCCAACATTTTTCTTCCTATGGGGTTACAATCCCCCACAACTCCTCCAGATCTTCTGCCAGCTCCCTCATTAGGGCTCAGGAACTCAGTCTGATGGTTGACTCCAAGCATCCACATCTGCCTTGGTCAGTTGGTGGTGGCAGATCCTTCCAAGGAACAGCCACACCAGGTTCCTGTCAACAAGTGTCTCTTGGCAAGCACAACAGTGTCATGGGTTTGGTGTCTGCAGACAGGATGGATCCCCAGGTGGAACTGTCCCCAGATGGGTCTTCCTTCAGTCTCTGCTCCATTTCTTCTTTCTTCCTTTCCTTTGGACAGGAACATTTCTGGGTTAAAAACTTTGGGATGGGTGAGTGGTGCCATCCTTTGACCAGGGGCCATGCTTATCTACTGGTGCCCTCTACAGGGTCTATCTGCCCTTGTCATGGTTTGAATAAGTTTTGCTCAGAGAGTGGCACTACTTGGAGGTGTGGTCTTGTTGGAATAGGTGTGTCACTATGGGCATAGGCTTTAAGACCCTCATCCTAGATACCTGGAAGTCAGTCGTCCACTAGCAGTCTTCAGATGAAGATGAAGAACTCTCAGCTCCTCCTGCACCATGCCTCCATGGAAGCTGCTATGTTCCCACCTTCATGATAATGGATTGAAACTCTGAATTTGTAAGCTAGCCCCAATTAAATGTTGTCCTTATAAGAGTTTCCTTGGTCGTGGTGTCTGTTCACAACAACAAAACCCTAACTAAGATAGAAGTTGGTACTGGGAGTAGGGTATTCCTGTGACAACCTGACCATATTATGGGGAGGACTGTGAAAAGACATTGGAACTTTGGGATAGAAGATCCATTCAGTGTTAAGAGCTCTGTGGGATGTTGTATAGGAGCTTGGAAGAAAATGTTGAGAACAGTACAGAAGATGGAGGCCTGGCTTGTGAAATTTCAGAGGGAAGATTAAATACTCTTGTCAGGACCATTGCTATTTTGCTTTTGAAGATTCTGTGGTTTTGGTTAGCTGGGGCTGAAGAATCAGCTATGATTAACTAGATACCAGAACCACTAAAGCAAAACCTTTGTATTACTGAGACTATTGATGCTGGCTAGCTGGACCTAAGAAATTAACGGTGATTAAGAAGAGACCAGCATCATTGAGGTTAAATTTTGTGGAAAGTGTTTTCTGAGAGCACAAAGGCTGTGTTCCAGAAATAGCCAAGGTTGTACCTCATGCTGCAGCAAGACTTGGTAATGTGTAAGACTCACCCAGGTGGTACTGGCTATCCCCAGTTCTTCATCCCCCATTGCTACATATTTTTATTCAATTTCCAGACCCTCTGTACCTCTCTCCAGTCCCCTCCAGTACCTGATACTGCTCCCCTTATTACCTTCCCATTCTCTCTCCTTCCCAGATACCCCCTCCATCTACCTCCTGTGATCATCCTGTTCTCCCTATTTTGAAACAACAAAAGTATAGTACTGATACTTGTTTAGTTTTAGTTACTATTTCTCTGGTCATATAAGCTCTCTGGGATCTGCAACTACGTTGCTTTTCACCTAATTTATTATCAAGGCCTGATACACTATGTAGCATAAATAAATATACTACAAATATTTACTGAACACATTGATACAAAAAAAGGTATATAAAAAGTAAAAGTAAAGGTATATCATGACCTGTCGCTCTGTCTGGCGGGGAAGACTTGTTCTCTCAGGCATCTCACAGGGGCAGATGAGGAGTGTTGAGAAGTCACTTGTCATCACTGAGCATGTGTCCAGAGGCACCAGCTGCAGCTAATTCACTCTGGTATCTTGAAGATGGACTTCAGAACTCATCTAATGAGTGTCCACAGTAGCTTTAACAAGATCCTTGCCCAGATGTGATGAATGCCCAGCACACAGCTCTTGAACATAGTGAGGCACAAATACTAGAAACCAATTTTCCAAGAACTACCACATATTTTTAAGAGAGACACCACATGGAATTAAGCTACTCTTTATGTAGATTGCAATTGTCAACATTATCTTACACATGCCAAATAAAGCAATGTTTGTAGTTGTATTTCCAAGTATGCTGCATTGAGTGTGTGTCAGGTTGACCTGGAAATTGTAGTAGCTTCTGCCAAGTTAATGAACAATGGGCAAGAGTAGTTCCATGGTGGGAGAGAAGTCCAAGTTGTTAACAGGATTTAAGGGAGGCTTTTTTCTATATTGAACTTCAGTTTGCTACTTTAACCAAGGTGACTCTAATTATTTTCAACTAAATATAAAGAATTAAATAAAGAATACACAGTAGTTATTAAATGTTGGTGGATATATAATTGTGTGTTCAAAAAATACTTCATGTCTATTTGTTTAAATAATATTTAGCTGATTTAAAATCATAATTAAACTATAATAATTTCACATATACAATAATAAAAATAATAAAATGGATATTGAATCCACCATCCATTTTTATGACTTTGGGTCTGCCAACTTAGGAATGTACTATATAACTTCAGTTACATAAATCATCTTTAAGGGCTTTCAAAAAAGTATAAAATTCTCTCCCTTGAGGTTTTTTTTGTATTATTGTTTTCTAGATCATTCTATTATCATTCTATTATTACTGCATTTCTAGTTGTTTAAATTGAGCTAGAACTGCTATATTGCTATTTCTTTTTTTTAATTTTTAATTATTTTATTTATTTACACTCCAGTCATTGCACCCCCCTCTGTCCTCCCTCCCTCAGTTCCTCATCCTATTCATTCTCCCCCTTGCCTTTTGATGCTCCCCGCACCAGACATCCTCCTTCCCTGGGGCTTCAAGTCTCTCAAAGATTTAGCATCTTCTCCCACTAAGGTCAGACCAGGCAGACCTCTGCTCTAGATATGCCAGGGGTCTCTGACCAGCCCCTGTATGCTCCTGGTTGTTGGCTCAGTCTCTGGGAGTTCCCTGGGATCTGGATTAATTGAGACTGCTGGTCTTCCAATGGGGTTGCTCTTCCTGTTAGCTTCTTGAATCCTTTCCCTAATTCAACCATAGGGGGTCCCTGAGGCTAGTCCAATGGTTGGGTATAAGTATCTATGACTGTCAGTCAGGGTCTGGTAGGGCCTCTCAGAGGCCAGCCATACTAGGCTCCTGCCTGTAAGCACACTGTAGCAGCAGCAATAGTGTCAGGCCTTAGTACTGCCCACACTCAGTGAGATGGATCCCAAGTTGGGCTGGTATTTGGACTGCCTTTCCATCAGTCTCTTCTCTTTTTGCCCCTGCAGCTTTTGTAGAGAGGAATAACTCAAGGTTAGATATTTTGAGTGTGGGTTCATAACCCAGTCCCTCTACTTGAGGCTCTGTCTACTTACTGAAGGTAGACTCTTTGAGTTCCCTTTCTCCAGTGTTAAGCATTTTGGCTAAAGTTTCCCTCATTTAGTCTCTCACCTCCCAGGTCACTTGTACTTTCTAGAAAGCCTCTTCCCCTCCTTCGCCCCTGCCACAAGACTGCTTATTTCCATTCATTCTCTTTGCCCACTGGGTTTCTCCCCTGTGCCCACCCCATACCTGATCCTGTTCTCCTTTTCCCCTTTCCCTCCCATCTCCCACCCAGTTCCCTTCCTCCTTTTACCTCCTGTGATTATTTCCTTCCCCCATCTAAGTGAGATTGAAGTATCCTCACTTGAATCTTTCTGCTTGATACACTCCTTATGATCTGTGGGTTTTAACCTAGGTATTCTACACATTTTGGCTAGTATCCACTTATCGGTGAGTACAATACCATGCACGTCCTTTTGGGTCTGAGTTACTTCACTCAGGGTGATATTTTCTAGTTCTATACATTTGCCTGCAAAATTCATGATACCCTCATTTTTACTAGCTGAATAGTATTCCATTGTGTAAATGAACCACATTTTCTGTATCCATTCTTTGGTTGAGGGTCATCTGGGATGTTTTCAGCTGTTGGCTGTTACAAGTAAGGCTGCTATGAACATAGTGGAGCATGTGTCCTTATAGTAGGTGGCGGGACATCTTTTGGGTATACGCCCAAATGTGGTATAGCTGGGTCTTCAGGTAGAACTATTTGCAATTTTCTTTGGAACCACCAGATTGATTTCCAGAGTGGTTGTACCAGTTTGCAATCCCACCAGCAATGGAGGAATATTCCTTTTTCCCCACATTCTTGTCAGCTTGTCCTATCACTTGAGTTTTTGATCATAGCCATTTTGATTGGTGTGAGGTGGAATCTCAGGGTCATTTTGATTTGAATTTTTCTGATGATTAAGGGATTTGAACATTTCTTTAGGTGCTTTTTGGCCATTTGAGAATCTTCTGTTGTGAGTTCTCTGTTTAGCTCTGTACCCCATTTTTTAATTGGGCTATTTGGTTATGTTGGAGGTTAACATCTTGAGTTCTTTATATATTTTGGATATTAGCCAGCAGACATGGAAAGAGCAATTTACAGCTTCATGTGGAAAAACAAAAAGCCCAGGATAGCCAAAACAATTCCCAACAATAAAAGAACTTCCAGGGGAATCACCATCCCTGAATGCAAGTTGTAATACAAAGCAATAGTTATTTAAAAACTGCATGGTATTGATACAGAGACAGGTTGATCAATGGGATAGAATTGAAGACCCAGAGGTAAACCTACACACATATGGACATTTGATCTTTGACAAAGAAGCCAAAAACATACAGTGGGAAAGAAGAAAGCATCTTCAATAAATGGTGCTGGTCTAACTGGCAGTCTGCATGTAGAAGAATGAAAATAGGTCCATATTTTTACCCTTGTATAACACTCAAGTCCAAGTGGATCAAGGACCCCAATGTAAACCCAGATACACTAAATCTCATAGAAAAGAAAGTGGGAAAGAGCCTCCAACTCCTTGGCACTAGGGGAAATTTTCTAAACAGA
>JADRCD010076558.1:0-12885 GCA_019843815.1 Montemys delectorum | reverse complement strand
ATCTACATCTACATCTACATCTACATCTACATCTACATCTACATCTACATCTACATCTACATCTACATAACCTTTTCCAGCAATACAAGACACATTTGAAGCTACTGGGAGTGGTCTGGTATGCCTCATTTTATTTCTGAGCTTCTTGACAATGTCATCCCTCTCCACGAACTGCCCACTAATTTATTCATGCATTCCATCACTGTGATCTACTTGGTTAGATTCTGAGCACAAGAATAGCTCAAAACTTCATCAACCTACAGTCTGGAGGGGTAGAAAAATTTTATCTGATCATCATTCAAATATATAATTAGAAACAGTGATTGAAATACTTCTTTGCAAGATATATATCATATGCAAAGGCTGTGAGTGCTTATTTCTGCAGAAAGTCATCTGACTATGGGATGTGGAATGGGTTAAATGATTTGGGGCATTTTTGTTTGTTTGTTTTTTGTTTTTGTTTGTATGTTTTTTATTTTCTTATTTTTCTTATCTTGTATATATGACCACTTACCAAAAGATCCAATTTTATTTAACTGTTTTTGCTAGCCATCTAAAATGGTCTTTTTCTCTTTTGTCTTTTTTTAATTAAAAGTTGATTTTTTTTCATACAGTACTTTGTAATCATGGTTTTCTGTTTCTCATCCTCTCTCAGATCCTCTCCACCTCCTCATTTATCCAGCTTTTTTCCCTCTCTCCCTCTCTAGAAAGAAACTAGGGCAAAGGAGGGAGGACACAGTAAAAAAGAACACTGCTATTTTGTGTTGGCATTTACGTGCTACTGAAGGATTGGTACCTTCTAATACATCTTTGAAAGACATTTCTTTCTGCTGGAGAATTTTACTAAAAATAGTTTGAGACTGCTAAGGGACAAGTATGATCATTTATTTGCGTGTATCATAAAATAATAGTAGAATAGTAAAGAACTTATGCACAGAATTGCTGAAGAATTTTGTTCATAGTTCTTATATAAAGTAGGAGTACTTGGGGTTTTATTGAGATCGAAAACCTCCAAAAGAGGGAGGGCTTAATTGGGATTTCTGAGCAAGTAATCTAGTCTATGAAGGGGAAAGGATGCTGGAAGATTCGAGATGCAACTAACTGGTCTCCTGTAGCCACTGTCAGTAAGATGAAAGCTGGGCTTCAGCTACCTTGTCTTCACTTAGCCTGGGACTTTTACCCATAGAAAAACACCACCCATATTCAAAGTAGACCTGCCCCTTTCAGTTAACCTAATTGAAGACCTTACTCACAGACATGCCATGAGGTTCATGTTCATGGTGACTTCAAATCCTGTCAAGTTAACAATCAATGACAACAACTAAAACCCTATCAGTAATGAATATATGAACTAATAGACTATAGACTAAACAACTCAAGTTCAGAAATAAAATCCTTCCTGTGGACAGTTCCAGAGACACCATAGAGAAAGGAGAAAACAGTTGTCCAACTCTCTGTAGGAGTTTTTGATTTTCTACATTCTTTTGAAGACTTTTGAGAATACTTGAATGCATGATAGCATGCATGAACAGCAGATTCAGCTGCAACTAAGAGAAGTTTCTACTTCGATCATATTAATGTCTAAAAGAAGGCAATAGGTTTATTCTTCTCATAGAAAAGTCTATGATAGATAGTCACTGAGTACAGTACATGTCACTACGTCAATGAGCTTAGTTCCCTATAAAATGTAATTCTGGGAAGGAGAGAGGAAAGTAATCTAATAATATTTTAATTAAAATCAATAAAAATTTAAAAATAGAGTAAGAATGACATATCATAAGAATTACATATCATAAAAACCTTTATACTATATAAAATATAATTGAGAATTTAATTGTGAGAGATTTGTGCTTCTTAATGCATGTGACAACAATCAGTGTAAAAATGAGGCCATGAATTTGAAAGAGAAAAAAAGAGGGTTATATAGGAGGTTTTGGAAGGAGATATGAGAGGGTATATTATATAATTGTATTATAATCTCAAAAGCAAAAATAATAATAATTTTTAAAGTACTACAAGAGACAGAATACAAAAGCCAAACTTTCATTAAATGCTCAATTAAATAACAAAACCATACAGACAGAATAGTCTCACCTCGTCACTTAAAGCTGGAACCTTGTGGCCAGGGGTGGTGTCTACACTCAGCTACAAGATGACAGGATAATAAAGCAGGAACATACTCCAAAGCTTACCTATATTCTATTAGCTGACACGTAGTCATAGTCATATCTTTAAATGAATGAAATAGAATTAAAAAAATATTTATTCTGACTGTCTTTATCCTAGGTTAGAATGCCACTGTTTAAATAAAGGAGAATTGGTAGCAGAAAGCAACATCGTATCCTTGCGGCAGTGCTTTGCTGATCTAATGTCTCAAGCTCCTTTGTCAGTTGGCATTTGATCTGAGAATGAACACTGAAGCGTAGGGAAGATAGAGAAGTGTTAGTGTCAGCAAATGCAAGGTATTTGGGGGAGCCTCAAGCCAGACGAGAAAGTATCATCTTGTTCACCTTTGAAAGTAGATTTGGTATTTGTCCTCTAAGAAAAGATACTCCTTTTCTTTTATCCCAGATTTACATGGCCCTTCAACACACATAGGAAAGGACGCCATCCTTTATTTCACTATGTGCTTCTTAGATTGTAGAACAAATCAACACTGCAATAATGGCCATCAGAAAGTTTGCCCAGGTTCTCACGTTCAGAAAGTTTGCCCAGGTTGTCACGTTCGCTGCCAAGGTTCAGTTCACCTTGACCTTCAAACCTTATTTCAGCACTGAAGGGCTTTAACAAGAGTCCAAACAAAATGGTTGCTAAATGTACATTGTACTTCCAGCATGGTAACATTAAATGTGGCAAGGATTTCAGAAGTCTCATGTCTTTGACTCAGCTCAGTCTACAGCAAGAAGCAGATTTTACACACATACAACTTTCTTAAAACCCACTATTTAGTGCCAGACCAGAGGAACAGATTTCTGCACAATGGCTTGTAAAACAATGAAGATGGCTTTACGTAGGGACAGGTGGCTCTATGTAGAGAGAGTTCACTTCATCACTTCCATCCAGGCTCAACAACACCTTGTTGGAATTAAATGTCTTTTCTATCTTTCACTACGCCTTTGTCTCTATCTTCTACCATTTCTGTGTCTTTCTCTCTCTGTCTCTCTGGGTCTCTGTCCCTCTATCTCTGTTGCTCTCTGAGTATATCTCTGTCTCTGTCTCTCTTTGTGCCTGTCTCTCTCTGTCACTCTGACTTATTCTCTCTCTCTCTCTCTCTCTCTCTCTCTCTCTCTCTCTCTCTCCCTCTCTCTCTCTTACACACACACACACACACACACACATACACCCACAGAGAGACACACACACACAGACACAGACACACAAACACACACACCAGTTTCTGTAACCTAGACATTTCTCGATCCCACATCCAACATGTGTCATTTGCTTCCTCCTCCCCTGACTTTGTTATTCTGATCAGTTTCCTTGATAAATTCCGCATTTTCACCCCTTCCCCTTTTCTCCTTAATGTCCTAATCCTTTGAAACATGATTTATAGATCAAGCATTGTGGCATCTTATCGTAACTATGCTACTGAAAAGACAGCACTTACTTGGTTTCATGCAGATGAAACAGTCCACAGTATCCAGATAGCTCCTATTGTTTTGAAGTGATCTCCTCCTGGGCAGGAATTTCTCCTGTTTCACCTCCTGCTACTTTGTGTATTGACAAATACACTAAGTAAATCTTACACAACAAATATTAAATAAGCTCAATTTGCGTGATGAAGAAATACCACTGAGGTGCTACTCATCACCAAATAGGTCACTTTCTCTTTTCTTTTCATTTTTTTAATGATATAAGAGGTTTGCTATGAGTGTTGCAGTGGTGTTAGCCTGGCTGCCATTTTATTTCACATAATCATTGTACAAAAAGATAACATAATATATATACTTCATGTTGCTTGACAGTATTTTTTTACTATGAAAAGGCTGATCTAACAATATAAGTATATCTGAATTACTCTATTGCAATTGCAGAATATTTTTATTTCTTTGCATTTATTTAAAAAATGCTATATTTTGACATGTATGTAGGTCACTTACCTAATTGTAAGTTTCTAATATTGTAATTCTAAGTTTCATAATTTCTAAATATGAACAATCTGACAGTGAAATGCTGCCCTCAAAGTTCAATTTTGTTTTGTTAGTGTGTATCTTGCAGTGTTGTCTAAGTGGAGAAATATATAAATTTCATCAAAATATATGTTTCTCTATGTCCTGTAAAAGCCATGTCATCAGGAAAATAGCAACATGGACACTTTATCTTGAGATGAGACCTGACAGCCACGTAGTACTTAAACAAATAAGGCAGTAGTAAGCAAAGAATTGAGTCAAGCTGCAGGTCAATGCAAGGAAGAAGGGAGATGATCCAGTGTGTGGTCCATGTTTATCATTTTGCAGCATTCAATCAATCAAACAAGAATCTTGGAATTACCTTTATATGGTCACAAATAGGAAGAGAAAAATAGATGTTAACTGTCATTCCTTGAAGTTTTCATTTCAAGTCAAATAGATACTAATAAATAAATAAAAGGAATCTTGCCTCAATCACGAGCAGAACACAAGTCCAGGGACAGAAGAAGTTAAATATGAATTCTAACAGAAAGATAGCTCGCAAGAGTTAGAGAGATAGCTCAGTGGGTAAAGTGTTTGAAAACATGAGAACCTGAGTTTAAGTCCTTGGCACCACATAAAAGCCAGGCATGGCAACACTGTGACATGGTATCTGTGACCCAAGTGCTGAGGGTGATGTGCCCTACCCAGCATTTCTTGCAGAAATGGCAAACTGCAGATTCAGAGAGAGATCTTGGCTCAAAACATTAGATTAAGGGTGATTTTAAAACATATTTGATAAACTCTGGCCTCCACAGTCTCATGTGAAGGTGAAAATTCACACACACAAAATCAAGCACAGAAAGGAGAAACAAGTAAAGAAAAAAGAAAGAAGGAAGGAAAGAAGAAGGGAAGGAGGGAGGAGGGAAGGAAGGAAGGAAGATAAGAAGTAGGGGCAGGAAGGCAGCAAGGCCAGGCGAAGGCTGAGAGGTTAGGAGCACTTGGCATTCTTGAGCTTCTTATTACCATCACCCACTTCTGGCTACTAAGAACTAAGTGACAAAGCAGAAATCTGATGCCCTCTTTTAGCCTTTGGGGCCTACCACATGCATATGCACATAAGTCCCCCAAACACAAATCACATAATCACAAAAATAGAGGAAGAAAGGAAAGAAATGGGAAAAACTTCCACATTCATTAAACAGAAATACAAAAAGCCTAGGTTTCCGGTAGGGAGAACGGCAATGTGAAGTGAGATATGAAAAGATAGTTACAGGTATGCAGTACAACGAGAAGACTGGATATGCATGGACAATCCGTACCAGGACAAGCATATTGTGATTAGCATGCCCTCTTTCTTCTTTGTTTTTTTTTTTTTTTTCATTTAAATAGAAATAGAAATGAAGTCTGACTGCCATGGTATTCATTTGGCAGGAAATCAGGCAATTTATATTTCAGATATGAGCTCATTGTCAGTTCCATCTGTTGACATTTTCTACACATCATAATGTTTCGAGCTCTGAGACAGAGAAAACATAACCTCAAAGTGAAACTCCCTAAATCTGAAACTCCAAATAAGTGCTCTCTTATCTTATAAGCCTGGTGTGTTCACTTTAAATTTTCCCTTTGAATCCTGCCAGCTAGCCTAACTGCACTCAATACCTAGTGAGGGAGAAACCAGGGACAGCAACTACAGGGTAACATCACACTGCTGCGGTTAAACTCTCTTCAGGAGACTATTTTGTTTATGCCAAGTTATAAAGTTAAAAAAAAAAAAATGAGTGGATCTTGTCCTAACCATTTTTATCTAAGGGATATTTTATACATTCAGAGAATCTTTTCCTCTTTATCTTTCAAGCTATAACTCAAAATTGAGGTGTCAGGAAGCAGGCATGAAATCTGAAGCTGAAGTCTCCTTCCACTTGTGGGGAGACTTGGGGAAGAACAGGCCAAGAAGACAGCCTTTCCCCAACAAGTTCTGTATTCACCTAACTAACCAGCACTTCATCTGCTAAAATCTGATGATTTGTCAAGACTACTGGAGTTGCACTTTACATTGAATTATTTCCTTATTTACTTGTTTCGTGTGTGTATATATCCCAGCATGCCTGTGAATATCACAGGACAATTTGGAGTACTCCATTCTTTTCTTCCACCATGTAAACTGGGAATGGAACTCAGTACACCCAGCTTTGGTGACAACTGCCTTTACTTGTTGAGTCACTTCATCAACCTGCCTAGAAATCATTTTATGTGGAGTTTTTGTGGCAAGATCTCGTGTAGGCCAGACAGGCCATAAACTCCCTCCTTATGCAGCGGAAGCTTACCTTGAACTCCTGCACCTGCCTCTCCACTGGTACTAATGCAGACATGTGAAACGTGCATTTCTTATTGTGCTTTGGAGAGTTTGGTCACATGCATTTGAATGTCTATCTCCTCTAAGAATTGATAATTCACCTGATACCAAGCCTACATACTTCATCTGCCAGGACAAGTAAAACATAATAAAAAATGCTATCACCGTATAAATCTGCCTAAATCACCAAAAGAAGCTCTGACGATACATCCTTAATTAATACCATAGTACTGGATGTTTTGTTTTGTTAGTTCTTTTGCTGTGCTTTCTTTTGTTTTCTTGGGGTTTTTTTGTGCATCTTGGGGTTTTTTCCATAGTTAAAACAAAATGTGGTTCATACCCTATTCAATTAAAAAATTGAAACCTTTGTTCAAAACAAATTCTTTCTTTTTTTTGAGAATAAATAGGTTTTTTTTAATTAGATATTTTCTTTATTTACATTTCAAATGGTATCTCCTTTCCCAGTTTCCCTTCCAAAAAAACAAACAAACAAACAAAAAAACCAAAACAAAAAACAAAAAACAAAAAAAAACCCAAAACTGTTCCCAAGCCTGGACGTGGTGGTGCACGCCTTTAATCCTAGCACTTGGGAAGCAAAGGCAGGTAGATTTCTGAGCTCAAGGCCAGCCTGGTCTCCAGAGTGAGTTCCAGGACAGCCAGGGTTGTGCAGAGAAAACTTGTCTCTAAAAAAACAAAAATCAAAAAACAAAAACAAACAAACAAAAAAAAACAAAACAAAAAAAACCTGTTCCCTTCCCCCCTCCCCCTGTTCAGCAACCCACCCTCTCCCGCTTCCTGAACCAGGCATTCCCCTACACTGGGGCATAGAACCTTCACAGGACCAAGGGCCTCCCCTTCCATTGATGACCAACTAGACCATCCTCTGCTACATATGCAGCTGGGGCCATTAGTACCACCATGTGTATGCTCTGGTTGGTGGTTTAGTCCCTGGGAGCTTTGGGGTACTGGTTAGTTCATATTGTTGTTCCTCCTATGGGGCTGCAAACCCTTCAGCTCCTTGGGTCCTTTATCCAGCTCCTTCAGTGGGGACCCTGTACTCAGTCCAATCGATGGCTGTGAGCATCCACTTCTGTTTTAGTAGGGCACAGGCAGAGCCGCTCGAGCGACAGATATATCAGGCTCCTCTCAGCCAGCACTTGCTGACATCCACAACAGTGTCTGGGTTTGGTGAACATGGAAAGGATTCCCAGGTGCATCAGTCTCTGGATAGTCCTTCCTTCAGTCTCTGAAACTCCTTCCATGGGTATTTTGTCCCCCTTTTAAGAAGGAACGAAGTATCCACACTTTGGTCTTCCTTCTTCTTGAGTTTCTTATGGTTTGTGGATTGTATTTTGGGGATTCTGAACTTCTGGGCTAATATCCATTTATCAGAGAGTGCATACCATCTGTGTTCTTTTGTGGTTGGGTTACTTCACTCAGGATGATATTCTCCAGATCCATCTATTTGCCTAAGAATTTCATAAATTCATTGTTTTTAATAGCTGAGTAGTACTCCATTGTGTAGATGTACCATATTTTCTGTATCCATTCCTCTGTTGAGGGACATCTGGATGTCCAGTTTCTGGCTATTATAAATAAGGCTGCTATGAACATAGTGGAGCATATGACCTTATTGCATGTGGCAGTATCTTCTGGGTATATGCCCAGGAGTGGTATAACTGGGACCTCTGGTAGTACTATGTCCAATTTCCTGAGGAACTGCAAAAGTGATTTCCAGAGTGGTTGTACCAACTTGCAATCCCACCAGCAATGAAGGAGTGTTCCTCTTTCTCCAAACTTCACCAACATTTGCTGTCACCTGAGTTTTTGATCTTAGTCATTCTGACTGGTGTGAGGTGGAATCTCAGGGTTGTTTTGATTTGCATTTCCCTGATGACTAAGGATGTTGAACATTTCTTTAGGTGCCACTCAGCCATTTGATATTCCTCAGTTGAGAGTTCTTTGTTTAGCTCTGTACCCCATTTTTAATAGGGTTATTTGGTTCTCTGGAGTCTAGCTTCTTGAGTTCTTTGTGTGTATTGGATATTAGCCCTCTATCAGATATAGAATTGGAAAAGATATTTTCCCAGTCTGTTGGTTGCTGTTTTGTCCTATTGACAGTGTCCTTTGCCTTACAGAAGCTTTGTAATTTTATGAGGTCCCATTTGTCAATTCTTGATCTTAGAGCATAAGCTATTGGTGTTCTGTTCAGGACATTTTCCCTTGAGCCCATGTGCTTGAGGCTCTTCCCCACTTTTTTTCTATTAGTTTCAGTGTATCTTTATGGGGAGGCCCTTGATCCATGTGGACTTGAGCTTTGTACAAAGAGACAGGAATGGATCCATTTGCATTCTTCTACATGAAAACTGTCAGTTGAGCCACACCATTTGTTGAAAATGCTCTCTTTTTTCCACTGGATGGGTTTAGCTCCTTTATCAAGGATCAAGTGACCACAGATGTGTGGGTTCATTTCTGGGTCTTCTATTCTATTCCACTGATCTACCTGACTGTTACTGTACCAATATCATGCAGTTTTTATCACAATTTCTCTGTAGTAAAGCTTAAGGTCAGGGATGGTGATTCCACCAGAGGTTATTTTATTGTTGAGAATAGTTTTTGCTATCCTAGGCTTTTTTGTTATTCCAGATGAATTTGCAAATTGTTCTTTCCAGGTCTGTGAAGAATTGAGTTGGAATTTTGATGGGAATTGCATTGAATCTGTAGATTGCCTTTGGCAAGATGGCTATTTTTACTATATTAATCCTGTCAATTCATGAGCATGGGAGATCTTTCCATCTTCTGAGATCTTCAATTTCCTTCTTCTGAGACTTGAAGTTCTTGTCAAACAGATCTTTTACTTGCTTAGTTAGAGTTAAACTAAGGTATTTTATATTATTAGTGACTACTGTGAAGGGTGTTGTTTCCCTAATTTCTTTCTCAGCCTATTTATCCTTTGTGTGGAGAAAGGCCACTGATTTGCTTGAGTTACTTTTATCTACTTTGCTGAAGTTGTTTATCAGGTTTAAGAGTTCACTGGTGGAATTTTTGGAGTCATTTAAGTATACTATTATATCAACAGCAAATAGTAATATTTTACTTCTTCTTTTCCAATTTGTATCCCATTGGCCTCCTTTTATTGTCTAATTTCTCTGGCTAGGACTTCAAGTACAATATTGAATAAGTAGGGAGAGAGTGGGCAGCCTTGTCTAGTCCCTGAATTTGGTGGGATTGCTTCAAGTTTCTCTCCATTTAGTTTGATGTTGGCTAATGATTTGCTGTATATTGCTTTTACTATGTTTAGGTATGGGGCTTGAATCCCTGATCTTTCCAAGACTTTTATCATGAAGGGGTGCTGGATTTTGTCAAATACTTTCTCAGCATCTAATGAGATGATCATATGGCTTTTTTCTTTGATTTTGTTTATATAGTGAATTATGTTGATGGATTTCCTTATATTGAACCATTCTTACATCCCTGGGATGAAGCCTACTTGATCATGATGGATGATCATTTTGATGTATTCTTGGATTCAAACTGCTTGAATTTTATTGAATATTTTTGAATTGATATTCATAATGGAAATTGGTCTGGACGTCTCTTTCTTTCTTAGGTCTTTGTGTGGTTTAGGTATCAGAGTAATTGTGGCTTCACAGAAGGAATTGAGTAGAGTACCTTTTGTTTCTATTTTGTGGAATTGTTTGAGGAGTATTGGTATTAGGTCTTCTTTGAAGGTCTGATAAAACTCTGCACTAAACCCATCTGGTCCTGGGCTTTTTTTGGTTGGGAGACTATTAATGACTGTTTCTATTTCTTTGGGGATATGGAACCATTTAGATCATTTATCTGATCTTGATTCAACTTTGGTACTTGGTATCTGTCTAGAAAATTGTCCATTTCATCCATGTTTTCCAAGTTTGTTAAGTATAGGTTTTTGTAGTAGGATCTCATGATTTTTAGGATTTTCTCAGTTTCTGTTGTTATATCTCCCTTTTCATTTCTGATGTTGTTAATTAGGATACTGTCTCTGTGCCCTCTAGTTAGTATGGCTAAGAGTTTATCTATTTTGTAGATTTTCGCAATGAACCAGCTCCTGGTTTGGTTAATTCTTTGAATAATTCATTTTGTTTCCATTTGGTTGATTTTAGCCCTGAGTTTGATTATTTCTTGCTTTTGACTCCCCTTGGGTGAATTTGCTTCTTTTTGTTCTAGAGCTTTCAGATGTGCTGTCAAATTGCTAGTGTATGCTCTCTCCAGTTTCTTTTTGGAGGCAGTCAGAGCTGTGAGTTTTCCTCTTAGAATTGCTTCCATTGTGTCCCAAAACTTTAGGTATGTTGTGGCTTCATTTTCATGAAATTCTAAAAAGTTCTTAATTACTTTCTTTATTTTTATTTCTTCCTTAACCAAGTTATCATTGAGTAGAGTGTTATTAAGCTTCCAGGTGTATGTGGGCTTTCTATTGTTTATGTTATTGAGAGGCTGCCTCAGTCCATGGTGATCTGATAGGATGCAAGGAATTATTTCAATCTTCTTGTATCTGTTAAAACCTGTTTTGTGACTGATTATATGGTCAATTTTGGAAAAAGTGTCATGAGTTGCTGAGAAAAAGCTATATCCTTCTGCTTTAGGATAAAATGTTCTATAGATATCTGTTAAATCCATTTGTTTCATAACTTCTGTTAGTCTCACTGTGTCTTTGTTAGTTTCTGTTTCTATGATCTCTCCATTGCAGAGAGTGGGTTGTTGAAGTCTCCCACTATTATTGTGTGCAGTGCAATGTTTGCTTTTAGCTTTAGTAACCTTTCTTTTATGAATGTAGATACCCTCAATTTGGAGACTAGAGGTACAGAATTAAGAGTTCATCTTGGTAGATCTTATCTTTGATGAGTATGAAGTATCTCTACTTATCGTTTTTGATCACTCTAGGTTGAAAGTGAATTTAATTTGATATTAGAATGGCCACTCCAGCTTGTTTCTTGGGAACATTTGCTTGGAAAATTGTTTTGCAGCCTTTTAATCTGAGGTAGTCTTTGTCACTAAGGTAGGTTTTCTGTATGCAACACAATACTGGGACCTGTTTTTGTACCCAGTCTGATAGTCTATGTCTTTTTATTGGGGAATTGAATTCATTGATATCAGGGAATTGAGTCCATTGATATTAAGGAAAAAAATGATTGTTGCTTCCTGTTATTTTTGTTGTTAGAGATGAAATTATATCTATGTGGCTATCTTTTTGGTTTGTTAAAAGATTATTTTCTTGCTACTTCTAGGGTGTAGATTCCTCTCCTTGTGTTGGAATTTTCCATTTATTATCATTTGAAGGGCTGGATTTGTGGAAAGATATTGTGTAAACTTGGTTTTGTCATGGAATACTTTGGTTTCTCCATCTATTGTAACTGAGAGTTTTGCTGGGTATAGTATCCTGGGGTGGCATTTGTGTTCTCTTGGGGTCTGTATGACATCATCCCAGGATCTTCTGGCATTCATAGTCTCTGGTCAGAAGTCTGGTGCTATTATGATCTGTCTGCCTTTTTCCCTTACTGCTTTTAATATTCTTTCTTTGCTTTGTGCATTTGGTGTTTTGATTATTATGTGATGGGAGGAATTTCTTTTCTCGTCCAATCTATTTGGAGTTCTGTAAGCTTCTTGTAAGTTCATATACATAACTTCTTTAGGTTAGGGAAGTTTTCTTTTTTAATTTTGTTGAAGATATTAACTGGTCCTTCAAATTGTGACTCTTTGTTCTCTTCTATACCTATTATCCTTAGGTTTGGTCATCTCATTGTGTCTGGATTTCCTGGATTTTTTGGGTTAGGATCTTTTTGCATTTTGCATTTTCTTTGACTGTTGTGTCTATGTTTTCTATGTTATCTTCTGTACCTGAGATTCTCTCTTCTATCTCTTATATTCCGTTGGTGATGCTTGAATCTATGACTCCTGATCTCTTTCTTAGGTTTTCTGTCTCCAGAGTTGTCTCTCGTTGTGAAATCTTAATTGTTTCTACTTCCATTTTTAGATCCTGGATGGTTTTCTTCAATTCCTTCACCTGTTTGATTGTGCTTTCCTGTAATTCTTTAAGGGATTTTTGTGTTTCCTCTCTAAGGGCTTGTACCTATTTACCTGTGTTCTGTATTTCTTTGAGGGAGTTATTTATGTCCTTCCTAAATTCCTCTATTACCACCATGGGATATGATTTTAGATCCAAATCTTGCTTTTCTGGTGTTGTTAGTGTATCCAGGACTTGCTGTGATGGGAGTACTGGGTTCTGATGATGCCAAGTAGTGTTGGTTTCTGTTGGTAAGATTCTTGAGTTTGCCTTTCATCATCTGTTATTCTCTGGTGTTAGGTGTTATTGCTATCTCTGGTTGGAGTTTTTTCCTCTTGTGGGTCTGAAAGCCTATATCAGCATTCCTGGGAGAG
>JADRCD010076549.1:4472-22395 GCA_019843815.1 Montemys delectorum | reverse complement strand
AGTTGGAGGTCTTCATTCTCTTCTATACCTATTATCCTTAGGTTTGGTCTTCTCATTTTGTCCTGAATTTCCTGGATGTTTTGGGTTATGGTCCTTTTGCATTTTGCATTTTCTTTTACTGTTCTGTCAATGTTGTCTATGTTATCTTCTGCCCCTGAGATTCTGTCTTCTATCTCTTGTATTCTGTTGGTGATGCTTGCATCTATGTTTCCTGACTTTTTTCCTAAGATTTCTAACTCCAGAGCTGTCTCTTTTTGTGATTTCTTTATTGTTTCTACTTCCATTTTTAGGTCCTGAATGGTTTTACTCAATTCCTTCATGTGTTTGTTCGTGTTTTCCTGCAATTCCTTAAGGGATTTTTGGGTTTGCTCTTTAAGGGCTTCTACTTGTTTACTTGTGATCTCCTGTAATTCTTTATGGGATTTTTTTTGTTTCCTCTTTAAGGGCTTGTACCTCTTTATCTGTGTTCTCCTATATTTCTTTAAGGGAATTATTCATGTCCTTCTTAAGTTCCTCTATCAGCATTGTGAGATATGTTTTTAGATCCAAATCTTGCTTTTCTGGTGTTTTGGGATATCCAGGGCTTGCTGCAGTGGGAGTACTAGGTTCTGGTGAAGCCAAGCAGTCTTGGTTTCTGTTGGTAGGATACTTGCGTTTGCCTTTCACCATCTCTTGATCTCTGGTGTTAGGTGTTCTTGGTGTCTCTGATTAGAGCTTGTCCTGTCCTTGCCACCCTGCAACTCCCCTTCGACTCCTGAGGCCTGTGGCTCCCGGGTGGTCCCACCTTAGAAAGTCACCATAGAGAATATGGTGGATCTCACCTGAGTCCTTGGGCTGAAGCCTGCCCTGGAGGCAGGCCCTCCACTAGCAGGGAGGGGGCAGAGATGGTCGCTGATCCAGCTCTGTCACTTGGAAGCTGAGAGGATCCTGACCCTGCTGCCCTGCAATTCCCCTGCGACTCCTGAGGCCTGCAGCTTCCGGCTGGTCCCGCCTGAGTCCTTGGGCTTAAGCCCGCCCTGAGAATTAATTCTTTATTGAGGATGTGGCCACTCATGGCTTTCCTTGTTCTACTGGATGGCCTACAACCATTTACTTATGGATAGTTAATTGCAATGACATGATTTAGCAGGGCATATGTTAGATCTTTTAGTGGGAGTAGGGGACTTTATTTTCATATATTATTTGGTGTTTATGAACTACTCAAGAAAAATATATTATTAATAAAGATAATCTGTGAACAGTTTTCTAACAGATTATAAATAATTGAAAAACTTTTGATTTACATAACATAACACATTATAATAGAAGGTAGGCACATATACATATATAAACATGTTCTTATATTTATGAATTACCCAAAATTATATTAGCTAACCACAGTAAAAATATCACATGAATGTCTGAGAGACTCAGGCTCAATGTATCTACCATCATCATTTAGTTACTTTACACAATATCAAGTTGTTGACCTGCTAACACAGATGCATCTTAAGCCATTTTCTGTCAGTTCCTTTGACATCCATCTTCCCTTTGTAAACTTGCTCAGACTCTGCCTTATACAACATATCCTTACTGGTGAGCTACATAGAAAATGAGGAAAGACATGGGAAGTGAGAGAAAAGCCTTTGCACACAATCCTCCTAATCCCCACCCCAGTGTTAGGCTCTGAAGGGTTCAGAAACTCACAGTTTGGATGGGCCATTGTCAATCCATAACCACTCCCTCTTTTTGTTATCATATGACAATCCAATCCAGTAACTACCTGGAGTAAACTTGTGCCGAATGAACTTCTGTAAAGGAAACAATAACATAGCTATTGATGAAATTTCTGTCTGATGAAAGAATAAGCAGGAAAGGTTCCCAGCATTCCTGTGTCATTCTCTGCTGTTCTGTCCTCTTACTGCTCACTCCCAGCATGTTCATTTATTAAAGTGACTTCCTACTAGTAACACCTTTAAATCAGAATTATGTCAGAATTTTGCAGGCAAATGGATAGAACTTAAAAATATCATCCTGAGTGCTGTAGTCAAGTCCCAAAAGGACATGCATGGTATGTATTCACTTATAAGTGGACATTAGCTATAAAATACAGGATGCCCATGCTACACTCAGTAGACTTAAGGAGGCTGGAGAGGAAACAGGGCACAGGCAAGGATGCTTGAGTCTCATTGGGAAGTGGAAATGGAATGGTCATAGAAAGCAGATGAAGGGAGGAACTGAGTGGGAGAGGAGATGCAGAAGGGAGTAGGAGTTGATAGTCAGGTGTGAGAAGGGTTAGGGGTATGTTCTGATGGCCATGAGAATGAATGGAAATCTGCAACTGATGGGGTAGGTTGTAGAGAATATCTTCATGATGAGATGGAAACCAGTGATAGGAAGGCCCACATGGATCAATAGGGGTGTCATTATGTGTGACTCATAGCATTGGGCATATGGAACCTGGAAAGGCTGTCTCCTGTGGCCAATAAAATGTCTTAGGGAAGCAAGTAATAGAGACATCAATCCATCCACAGTACATTCCACCCAGAATTTATCCTGTCTACAAGAAATGCAAGGATAGGGGATAGAGCAAAAACTAAGGGAAAAGCCAACCAATAACTGGTTCAACTTGAGAACCATCCCACAAAAACCACCAATCCCAAACCCTGTTAAACATACTCTATTATGTTTGCAGACAGGAGTCTGGCATGGCTGTCCCCTCTGAAGCTCTACCCAGCATCTAACTCCTACAGATACAGACACCCTTACCAAACAATGGATGGAACTTGGGGACTCATGGAAGAATAAGAGGAAGGATTATGTGCCCTGAAGAGGATAGGAACTCCACAGGAAGACCAACAGAATCAACTAACATGGAAACATGGGGATTGCAGAGACTAAAACACCAAACAAAGAACATACAAGGGACTGGACCTAGGTTTCCCTGCACATGTGAAGCTTGGTCTTCACATGGGTCTTGAACAACTGGCAAGGGCACTATCCCAAAATCTTTTGCCTGCACGTAGGTTATCTTATTCTAACTGGGCTGCCTTGTCTAGCCTCAGTGGGGAGAGGATGCACCTAGCCTCATAGAGAATTAAAGTTCCAGGGTAAGGGGATACCTAGAAAGCCCACACCTTCTCAGAGAAGATGTGGATGGAGATGGCATATGGATTGTGGAGGGAGAGAACAGGAGAAGGGCAGTGAGCAGAATGTAAAATGAATAAGTAAAATTATAATAGTAATAACAATAATAATAAATTTGGAAAGTGGTTATGTTTACTGAATCGAATGGAAAATTGCACTATTATTTGACATTAAAAAGCCTTTTATGTTGTTAAGTGTATATTAAATTGATGTATAAATAAGGTACCATGTTTTAATAAACAAAAATTTCAAGGTGATCCTGAAATCATTTCTCTAGAAAAGTAGCTTGGCGACCTGAGCTCCATTCTCAAACCCCAGAGAAGGAAAGAACCTTCCCCATCAAGATTTCTTCTGATTTCCACACATGTGTGTGTCATGTGTTCTAGCACATACACAATAAATAATGTCTTATTTGGTTAAAAAGAAAGAAAAGTATAGTCTTCATATTTGAAGAGACTTCATTAATAATAATTTAAACAAGAAAAGTCAGAACCTTGCAAATTTTGTTTTCTTTTAAATACCACTTCTAAAAATGGATTTCTTTTTAAGAAAGCATAAGAATACTATGCAGTATAATTATTGGCAGTTTCTTTGAAAATCACCATGGGGCTGAAAGGTAAATTCATTTAATTCCATGGCTCTCATATCATCTCCATTACACAGACAAGCACAGATATCAACTACTTTCCCCGTTGTCATCAGGTTACTCATCTCAGAAAGCCTCACTTTTGGGTATCAAAGAACAAACTCTAGACAGCAAAGCTTATTTAGTACTCTGTGGAAATAAATAACTGTCAACCACAGGATGTCTTGTTCCAAATAGTTAAACTTCTTCTTTGGAAGACATGCTTTCTGAGAGACTCTCTTGTAAGCTCTGACAAATGAAGGAGCCTGAAAGACACACAAGTGTCTCTGTAGTAATGAGTCTCCTCTTAACAGACCTGTGTCCCACAGTTTTGTTCACATTACAGGAAAACTATATACAAATAAAAAAAAAACTGGATTCAGGATTTCATTATTCAGGGTTAGAGACAAAGTCTAAGCGTCTAATGGTAAGTAAGTGCCTACAGTACCAGTTCATCCTCATCATCTCTCTTCAGAAGGAATAAGCTGCAATTCTGGCAGGTCTATTTACATCCACTCCATGTTTTTCTGTCCATGATGAAATAATAACATTTTATATCATAGCAGAATCAGTGTATTCTAATTCCACTGCCTACAACAAAGAAGGTAAGTGATTAAACTTATTTTCTAGTATTCTGTTACCAAAACAATGTATTTTTAAGACTATGTAAAAGAAAAAAAGAATAATCTCACAGATCTCAGAATTTGAGATTTTATAATGACTACAGATCCCTGCACACACATGACCTATGCAACATTGTTTGTAACAGTAGAGGTACAAAAAACATTTTATGTGTCAATCATAGATGGATCAGTAGAGAAAATTTATCACATACACACAAAAGAATACTTAAAGGGAAATGAATAAGCCCAGCATGATGACTTATGCCTATAACCTGAGCACTCCAAAGAGGGAGGCAGTAGGGTCACCACTAGTTTTAGGCTAGCCTAGGCTATGTAGTGAATTCCAATCCAGCTTTGGGTATACAGTGAGTTCCAAGTCACCTCAGGCTGGAGAGTGAAATCACATCTCACATTGATACCCAAAAGAGAGATACTGATGTATGTGATGGGCATGGATGAACTTGAGGATGGTGTGCAAAGTGAAACACATCAGGTATAGACAAACGTTATGATTCCAGGCAGATGTGATTTCTAAAACAGCCCAGCTCTTCGAAGCAAAGGCTTGTGAAATGCCAGGGGCTGGACAGGAGGCAATGAGAACTTGTTACTCAGAGGCAGCTAAACTAATGGCAGAATTCTAGATCTACATTGTCCCCACACTGGTATACAAACTACTGTGCATTTAACATTGTGCTATGGTTTAAGTTACACGCTCTTACCTTAAGAGAAATAAGAGACATAGAGCGCCCTCTGGTCTCCATCTGCACTTTAGACCTAAGGCTGTGACACAGCTTTCTGCAAACAAATCTTGCCAGGGGATGGACTCCCAGCAGTGCTCTCACTCCAAAGGTCAGAAGTGAGATCATCACTTTCACTCCAGTAACTGCTCAAAGAAGACCTGCCAGGAACACACAGGGCACAGTAACAGTGGAGCAGCTGGGGACAGAAAACTTTCCAGTCTCCATCTCCACTCTGGACCTAAGTCTGTTCTAAAGACTTCAGTGCACAAATCCTACCAAATGAGAGATGGTCCCCTGAGGAGTGCTGACATACCTAAGATCACAGGCTCACAGGATCACAGAAGGGACAAGCTCCACACAGAGACAGCAAGAACAACTACAACCAGAGATAAACAGATGGTGAGAGGCAAGCACAAGAACCTAAGGAACAGAAACCAAGGCTACTTGACATCATCAGAACCCAGTTCTCTCACCACAGCAGGATTGGGATACCCCAAAACACCAGAAAAGCAAGACTCTTATTTAAAATCACTTCTCATGATGATGATAGAGGACTTTAAGAAGGAAATATATAACTCCCCTACAGAAATACAAGAGAACACAGGTAAGCAGGTAGAAGCCTTTAAAGAGGAAACACAAATATCCCTTAAAGAATTACAGGAAAACACGACCAAACAGGTGAAGGAATTGAACAAAACCATCCAGTATCTAAAAATAAAAATAGAAACAATAAATAAATCACAAAGAGAGACAACCCTGGAGATAGAAAACCTAGGAAAGAGATCAAGAGTCATCAATGCAAGTGTCACCAACAGAATACAAGAGATAGAAGACAGGATCTCAAGTGCAGAAGATACCATAGAAAACACTGACACAGCAGTCAAAGAAAATGCAAAACGCATAAAGCTTCCAGAACAAAACATCTTGGAAATCCAGGACACAACAAGAAGACCAAACATAAGGATACTAAGTATAGAAGAGAGCAAAGATTCCCAACATAAAGGGCCAGTAAATATCTTCAACAAAATTATAGAAGAAAACTTTCCTAACCTAAGAATGAGATGCCTATGAATATACAAGAAGCCTACAGAACTCCAAATAGATTGGACCAGAAAGAAAATTCCTCCTGTCATATAATAGTCAAAACACCAATGCCCAAAACAAAGAAAGAATATTAAAGCAGTAAGGGGAAAAGATTAAGTAATATATTACAGAATTACATCCGACTTCTCACCAGAGACTATAAAAGCCAGAAGATCCTAGGAAGATGTCATAGAGACACTAAGAGAACACAAATCCAGCCTAGGCTACTATACTCAGCAAAACTCTCAATTACCATAGACGGAGAAATCAAGATATTCCATGACAAAAACAAATTAACACAATATCTTCCCATAAATCCAGGCCTACAGAGAATAGTAGATAGGAAATTCCAACAAAAGGAGGGAAACTACACCCTAGAAAAATCAGAAAAAAAAATCATCTTCTTTCAAAAATCCAAAAGAAAATAGCCACACAAACATAATTCTACCTCTAACAACAAAAATATCAGAAAGTGACAATCTCTTTTCCTTAATATCTCTTAATATCAATGGACTCAACTCCCCAATAAAAAGACATAGACTAGCATACTGGATACATAAATGGAAAACAGCATTTTGTAGCATACAGGAAACATGCCTCAGTGACAAGCCAGGCACTACCTCAGAGCAAAAGACTGGATAAAATTTTTCCAAGCAAATGGACTCAAGAAACAAGCTGGAGTAGCTATATCAAACAAAATCAACTTTCAACCAAAAGTTATCAAAAAGATAACAAATTTCACTATATTCATGAAAGGAAAATATACCAAGATGAACTCTCAGTTCTTAACATCTATGCTCCAAATGCAAGGGAACCTACATTTATAAATGTAACTTAACTAAAGTTTCACCTCATACAATAATAGTAGCAGACTTCACCACTCTCAGCAGTGGACAGATCATGGAAACAGAAACTAAACAAAGATACAGTGAAATTAACGAAAGTTATGAACCAAATGGATTAAGCAGATATCTAAGGAACATTTCATCCTAAAACTAAAGAATAACTTCTTCTTAGCACCTCATGGTACCTTCTCCAAAATAGACTATATATTGGTCACAAAACATGCCTAAACAGAAGACTGAAATTATCCCATGGATTATACAAGAAGATTGTATACAATTATACAAGAAGATTGAAATTATCCCATGCATCCTATCAAATGAGCACAGACTAAGGGTGGTCTTCCATAAAAACAAATCTACAGAAAGCCTACATACACGTGGAAGGTGAACAATGCTCTACTCAATGATAACTTGGTCAAGGAAGAAATGTAGAAAGAAATTAAAATCTTTTTAGAATTTAATGAAAATGAAGTCACAACATACAAAACTTATGGGATACAATGAAATCAGTGCTGAGAGGAAAACTCATAGCTCTAAGTGCCTCCAAAAACAAACAGGAGAAAGTATACTCTACAAGCTTGACAGCACACTTGAAATCTCTAGAACAAAAAGAAGAAAATACACCAAAGAGGAGTAGACTGCTGGGAATAATCAAAGTCAGGGCTGAAATCAACCACATAGAAACAAAAAGAACTATACAAACAATCAAACACACACACACACACACACACACACACACACACACACACACACCCAGCTGCTTCTTTGAGAAAATCAACAAGATAGATAAACCCTTAGCCAGACTAACTAGAGGGCACAAAGACAATATACAAATTAACAAAATCAGAAATGAAAAGGGAGACATAACAACAGAAACTGAGGAAATACAAAAAAATCATCAGATACTACAATGAAAACCTATACTCAACAAAGCTGTAAAATTTGGATGAAATGGACAAATTCTAGAGTGATACCAAGTATCAAAGTCAAATCAGGATCAGATAAACTATCTAAACAGTCCCATAACTCCTAAAGAAATAGTAGCAGTCATTAAAATTCTCCCAACCAAAAAAAAAAAGTCCAGGACCAGATGGGTTTAGTGCAAAATTCTATCAGACTGTCAAAGACCTAATCCAATACTCTTCAAACTATTCCACAAAATAGAAACATAGGGGATACTACCCAATCCATTCTATGATGCCACAATTATGCTTATACTTAAACCACTCAAAGACCCAACAAAGAAAGAAAACTTCAAACCAATTTCCCTTATAAATACCAATGCAAAAATACTCAATAAAATTCTCAAATCAAATCCAAGAATACATCAAAAGGATAATCCATCATGATCAACTAGGCTTCATCCCAGATATGCAGAGGTGGTTCAATATATGGAAAACCATCAACATAATCCTCTATATAAACAAACTCAAAAGAAAAATTCACATGATCATTTCATTAGATGCTGAAAAAACTATTCTCAACAATAAAAGAACTAATGGGGGAAATCACCATTCCTGACCTCAAGGTGTACTACAGAGCAATAGTGATAAAAACTGCATGGTATTGGTACAGAGACAAGCAGCTAGATCAATGAAATAGAATTTAAGGTCCAGAAATGAACGCACACCCCTGTAGTCACTTGATCACTGACCAAGGAGCTAAAAACCTTCAATGAAAATAAGACAGCATTTTCAACAAATGATGCTGGATCAACTGGTGGTCAACATGTAGAAGAATGCACATCGATCTATTCCTATCTCCTTGTACAAAGCTCAAGTCCAAGTGGATCAAAGACCTTTACATAAAACCAGATACACCAAATCTAATAGAAGAAAAAGTGGGAAAGATTCTCAAACAGAAAGGCACAGGGCAAAATTTCCTGAATAAAACACTAATGGCTTATGCTCTAAGATCAAGAATCAACAAATGGGAACTCATAAAATTGCGTAGTTTCTGTCAGGCAAAGGATATTGTCAATAGGTCAAAAGGGCAATTACCATATTGGGAAAAGATCTTTTCTAATCCTACACCCAATAGAGGGCTAATATCCATTATATACAAAGAACTGAAGAACCAAATAACCCTATTAAAAATGGGGTACAGAGCTAAACAAAGAACTCTCAACTGAGGAATATCAAATGGCTGAGAAGCACCTAAAAATTGTTCAACATTCTTAGTCATCAGGGAAATGCAAATCAGAACAACCCTGAGATTCCACCTCACATCAATCAGAATGGCTAATATCAAAAACTCAGGTGACAGCTGGTCCTGACAAGGACGTGGAGAAAGAGGAGCACTCCTCCATTGTTGGTGGGATTCCACCACTGTGGAAATCAATCTGGCAGTTCCTCAGAAAATTGGACATAGTACTACCTGAGGACCACTCCTGAGCATATACCCAATAGATTATCCAACGTATGATGAGGACACATGCTCCACTATGTTCATACAGCCTAATTTGTAATAGCCAGAAGCTGGAAAGAATCCAGATGGCCTTCAACAAAGGAATGGATATAGAAAATGTATATTTACACAATTGAATACTACTCAGCTAATATAAACAATGGATTCATGAAATTCTTGGGCAAATAGATAGAACTAGAAAATATCATCCTGAGTGAAGTAGCCTAGTCACATATTTACACACATGGTATGCATTCATTGATAAGTGGATATTAGTCTTAAAGCTTGGAATACTGAACATTCAATTCACTAACCATGTGAAGTTCAAGAAGAAGGAAAGATCAAAGTCTGGATGTTTCAGTCCTTCTTAGAAGGAGGAACAAAATACTCATAGGATGAAATATGGAGACAAAGTATAGAGACTGAAGGAAAGGCAAATCCAGAGACTACTCAATCTGGGAATACATCCTATACACAGACACCAAACCCAGACACTATTGCAGATGCCAAGAAGTGAAGGCTGGCAGGAGCCTGATATAGCTGTTTCCTAAAAGGCTTTGCCAGAGCCTGACAAATACAGAGGCAAATGATAGCAGCCAAACATTGATCTGAGCAGGTGTTCCCCAATAGAGGAGTCAGAGAAAGGACTGAAAGAGGTGAAAGGGTTTGCTTCCCATAGACCTGCTAGAGCTCCCAACAACTGAACCGCAAACCAAAGAGCACACATGAATCATCCCATGGCTCCAGCCACATATGTAGTAAAGGATGGCCTTGTAGGACATCAATGGTGGGACAGAGCCTAGATTCTGGGAATGTCTGATACCCCAGTGTAGTTGAATGCCGGGGCATGGTGGTGGGAATGGGTGGGCATCCTCATAGAAGTAGGGGGAGGGAAGATGAAATAGGGGATTTCAGGAGGGGAATCTTGGAAATGAGATAACATTTGAAATGTAAATAAATAAAATATCCAAGAAAATAAGAGAGACATGTAAAGGATGCTTTGATGCTGACAGTTTATTCTCCTGAATATGTTGGTGCCTTAAGTGTTGTTTCCATATGCCCAAATGTTTCAAGCTGAACACATTAAAATGTGTGTAGTTTGTATAGCAATATCACCTCCCTATGAATGTTTTCTTTAATGGAGCACCTGGAATTACCATGCCCTGTTAACAAACTTTATATCCTACCTTCCTTTTTCTGTGAAGAGTTATCAAGGTGTAGCTCATGCTGGCCTGGAATTTGCTGGGATGTCCTTATATTCCTGAATGTTATAAATCTCTATCCACAATCTCATAATCTTAGGGATTACCCTTTGCAGATGATGAAGCTATTTCAAAGTAATGACACAAAACCTTTCTAATCAAAGGTTGTTTTGTTGCTATTTTACTGTCAAAAAATTTAAAGTGTAGCAGTTTTAAATATATTAATCCTGACATAATGATAATCATTACCTCCTACTATCACAGAGTAGTGAGATTATATACAAGGACTCTTTGTTATTCCCAAAACTTGAAAAAATAATGATGATTGATAAACTGTATCAGTTATAGATTACAAGTCACACTAAAGGGTAAGAAAGGATTCTTGTGACACCTGGTATTTTCATCATTCCAGCCTCACTCACTGTGTTACTGACAGAGTTGCAATGTGTGCATGCACACCATGGTGTAACTTCCTTGTCTGCTCCAAGGACAGTCTCTTATTATAAAACACTCTCTCAAAACACGTCAGATGGAAAAGATACACACACACACACACACACACACACACACACACACACGTCATTGTGTTTATAACTGTATCCATGTAAATGCTCTAATTCCAATTTGGCATGAATAATTGATAAATACACTCTTACTAAAAAGTTTCATATTCTGTCAGCAACAAAGTTTGAAACTCTAAGTTTCCCATACACCAAAACAATCAAAATTCTCAGGGATACTGATTTGTAATTCCATCCCCAGGGAGCACTAGGAGCACCAACCAGACACTGACTTCTAGAAACTAAAAGATTCTCTTAATCCAAACATGGATTTCTGGGTTTCCATATTTCTACATGAAATAAGGAACCCCCAAATGGTTAACTCAGAGATCATCAGCATCTTAAGCTGCTAGTTGGACTTCGAAGCTTCCAGAGAAGAAACAATAGATAATAATGTAGTTCTGTATTCACATTCCCGCCCCACTACATACCTGTGTGCTGTGAGGAACCTAAAACAGTATCGGTTTCAGTGTGCCATCTGTTCTGTTCTTTATTGATGGATTCCAGAAGACCTTTGCCTGTACTACACTCTATAGACTTATTTCTCAGCTGTTCTTTCTTTAAGCTGATGTCAATTTGCATGGTGCTGCAGTTATGGTGGAAGTTTAGAGTGTCCTGAAGTTCATGTTTTTCTTGTTTATACTGAAAAACTAAATTAGTTAGAGATATAATATCAAAAACGTTTATAACAAGTACATATTAAAATTTAAGATTAGAGAAAAAGCTTCATGTTGACAGTCAACACATATTATTACTTTTGTTGCTACTTTAACATTCATAAATTAGCACTCCAATTAACTCAATATAGACATAGATACATTATTTTTTCTCTAAGGTAAATAGACTATAAAATAAATAATACAGCTGAATAAAATGATGGTGGAAGTAACTTCCAATCACTTCATTTTTGCATCACAAATTTACAGATAATTACATAAGTAAAATATTCAGTGAATAGTTAATACACCATGAACATTTGAACAACAACAACAACAAATTATGAAATGTCACAATCCTCATAGGATCATATGCAATGCAATATATCTGCATACATAGCTATGTTTTAGCCCAGACTGGAAGTAATTTCCTCTGTAAATGTGGAGGAATTCAACAAACAGTTTAAGCCTTAATGTCTCTGTACAATTGAAGTCTTTTTGCTCGAGCATGACCTCAATGTACATTAAAGAAATAGGAAAAGAAAGTCATCGATTCTTTGCATAGCTGTTTCTCAGAAAATGTTTATGTAAGATTAACAATTACCTGATATCAGAAAGCAGACTATCACCAAGACCTCAGAAGGAACATAACAAAAAATGAGACTAAACCAAGCAACTCCCAACAGCATCAGAGCTAACACTTTAGGTATGTTTGAGAACAGGACACGATAATGAATCAGGAAAAAAATAAAGTTCAGAGATTCTGACTCAGCACCTGATCATAGGCAGGACAATGAACAGAGTATGTAACTGCATAGTTAATGTCTAAAGCTATTTTTTAGGTAGAATTCCAAACAAGATGTATCTCAATTACTCACTGTTTGTCACCAATACTGCAACAGTCACCAACAGAAGGGCACAAAGGATTCCAAAAAGCTGTCACAATGAGGTGCCATGGGGCAGAACACTCTTAAATTAACAAAACAGAGCAAAATAATTCACATGATAAGAGCACATGTCAATACTAATTATAAGTTGGTGTACTATGGAAACAAGGAGATATTTTGCACAAGTCCATGATACAGACTGAAAATATGCTCTCAAAATTATAGATTTCTAACTAAAATGCACTCACTGTAGAAATCCTATGTGTATGAAGTTTCACAACATTTTGAACTTATTTTAGCCTTGGTCTTGTATTGTGAACCCTCCTGAGTCAACCTAGAAGGAACTGGGCGACAGGCATGTACCCTTACTCAGTTCTACAGGAACAAAAATGAATTCTACAGAAGGCACTGGAGGCATAGATACAATCCAAGTACAAGATACCAAACTGGAGCATGCAGTCCACCAAGAACAGTAACTGAGGATGGAGAGGAAGAAGAGAGGGATGAATGTTCTTGAGAACTGGTAGGGATCCATAGCTGCTCTGAACCTCATCCGTAGACATCTTGAGCCTTGAGAGGGCCTATAAGTGAACTATCTCTTTTTCCTTGTAAGTGTGTTTTTGTATTATATAATACTAAATACTTTGTTGAATCTAACATATTTGGAATCTGAACCTCATGTCTCTGGTTACCACCGAATCAAAGAAGAAAAAGAACTCAGCTTGGATTATGTCAAGTATGTACAGAGTAAAAATGAGAATAAAAAGTGATATTCCTGCTTTTTCATTAATAAAATTATTCTTTGATATTTTCAGGAGCTCTCACTGGGGTTTACTCATTCCCAAATCTACTAACATGTCATGCCATCCCCTCTTCCTTCAGCTGCAACTTAATTTCCATTAGGAAACTTCCTCTTCTAATGGACAGCAGTTGTTTCCTTGTTGCATTAGATGTCGGGGATATTTATGACAATTAGGATTTTGTTTCTCTAGAACACTTGGCGTTTTCAGACTCGAGTTTTTTTTTTTTTTTCAGTTTTAAAGGTTTCACAATTCTTCTTGACTAGACTAAATAATAAAATCCTCCTAATGGTTTCTCACTTCTTTCTGATTCTCAAGAAAGCTTTTTTTCTTACAGATTCCCATTGTTAGACTACCCTCATCTGACTTCTTTTGTAACTGGCTAACAAAGAGTAGAAATAGGGGTATAATTTTTTTCTTTTTTTAAATTTTAAAACTTGTTTGATATTTAAAGTTAGTTTTGAACAATCTTGCATATGATTACCCTCCAACCAATACACTTTTCTTCTCTCCCACACTTGTGCACAACCAAGCCAAGATGAAACAGAACATTACAATTTTCTATAGAAGCTAGTAGGATATTTCTAATTTTTAAAAGTTTAAAATGTGTAAAAGGAAACATGTGATTTTAGATACACTTACCTTTGTGGCCAGATTCTCTGGGCCCTTGAGTCTCCTCAGGCCTCACTTGGTTCTGCAAACCTGACAACTTATGAAATCTCAGAGTTGAGTAAGTGACCTCCTGCTCACTCATCTTGGGAGTGATGTATGAAGTATGTTCTCAGTTAAAATTCGAGCCTTGAGTGATTTCTAAAAAAAAAAAAAAAAAGTTATAATGTCCACTTATACTTAGATAACTGGGTCTGATGATACAGAGGGCTGGAAAAGGGTGGGTTCTGACTAACTCACTTAATGATCCAAATACCCTGACATGGACTGACTCAATTTCTATTACAGGGGAGAATGCTATTAAAGTCATGTATATTTCTAATGGTCTCAGCAGTATTGCTAAGAAGTATGGAAAGAATTAAAAATTTACCATGTCATCCTAATATTGACACAACCTTTTGTTCAAAATAATCAGCATGAAAAATATTAGATACCACTGAAAATAACTGAAAAACTTTATAATATAATATATATTAAAATACTACAGTCAAAAACTTAAGGGTAAGTACAAATATTGGTTTAAAATTATCTATACATCTTGATGAATATTAATTGTTCTTTCAGTATTTTTATTTATACATGACTCTCGGAGTTTCCCAGAAACTACCTTCAAACGGATTTTGAAGGTTAATACTACAGGTGATACAATACACATAAATATCTCTTGGGTTGAAGCCCCAAGCAGCTGAGTGTTCAACTTCTGCACCAGGCATAGTCTACACGTTCTCCATGCTTGGACCTTGTAAATGGAGTCAACCAAAAAAGATCCTACTGAGTGGTATAAACCAGACCCAGAAAGACAAATTCTGAATATTCTCTCTCATCTGCATCTCCTGGATCAAACTGTTCAGAAATTATTTTTAACCTTTAGTAAGTGCAGTAACCAGGAAAATAGAAAGGAGTCATTGCTGGGTAGCGTATGGAGCAACAGTGAGAGGCATAAAGGATAGAATATGAAATTTTAATCTCAAATTATTTCATATACATAGTCATGTCACATATACTAAGACATGATGTTGCAAGAGGAGGCTATATAAAAATAAATTTTGTCACTATGCAGTATGCATGAGCTATTTATTATCCATGAAGGATACAATCTGATAACAGATAACATGTATTGTAGTGGGCATTGTTCTTACATTAATAACTAAGATGAGAACCAGCAGATAATATAGACAAGCTGCACATTGATATCATTCTTTTCTAGTTTTTTAATTTGTGAAGAATTCTGAAGGGATTCATCTTTTGCCTTATTTCTTACCATAAAAAGAACCCTTCACTTACAGAATTCTTTTTCAACATTGTTTATTATTATTGCTCTTGGAATGAGTATGCTCAAGCCAAGGTACATGTGTCCAGAAGACAACTTTACAAAGTTTCCACTCCACCTTCCAGGAAGTTCCAGGGATCAAACTCAAGTATTCAGTCAGGTTTCTGTAGCAAGTACATTTACACACTGATCCATCTTACAGGGTTCATAGTTTGTCATCATTCAAATGGGTATGCAAACATTTGATGCGGCTAAAGAGTTATGAACTCATAGATCCTTCTGCCTTAATTTTCTAGCACACAACACAAGTCACAGCATACTGTGAAAGAAAATATTACTGCAAAATGTCAGTTTTCACAGGCTGCCAGAGTTAACACTACCAACAGGGCTTCCCCATCCATCCCACTCTCATGTCACAGCATCTGAAATTTTCTAGAGTAGATTTGGTCAGTTGATAGAAAAACAATAAAAGCAGCTATTGTTACCTGTGTCTCTATCCCGAAGTGACTCTGATGGAGAGAACTGATCCCCTGATTGGAGGAAAACTTGGCCTTTACTTGTCTGTATAACCTAAGAGGCTCCAAGAGGAAAGGCAAAACTAAATTTATTCCGAGTGGTGCTCAACCTCATGATGTTCTGCCCCTACTCTTGACCAAAGTGAAAAGCAGAAATTGCTTAATGAAAGCTGAGTCTGAGAGCAAAAGAGAGAAGCAACGTATTGTGCTAGATGTTGCAAAACAAATATCCATAATTGATAGTTGAAGATTGAGAAGATGAGCACTTCTGCAGAGAGAGCAAAACCAATGTCCTTAGTAAAACTACTGGAAAAAAAGGGAGTGAAACTGCTCTGCTCCTAGTTTTGTAATATGGTGTTGGAAATTTAATCTTATTTTACTATTTTTAAAAGTACTTCTTGATTTTGAATTATGCTAATAGCAGCTTAAAGTATGTATTTGGAAAGCACTTAAAGAATTCACATTTCCACTTGTGAAATCTTTTATTACACTCTTCTAGCTTTTTAATCATAGGTAATATTTACTGTGAATATTGTTATCATTAAATATGGAGTGATTTTATTGCTGATATTTTTATGGTGGTAGAAAATTGAATTCAAGACAATGAGCATGCTCAGTAAATGCTCTTCCCCTGAGTTACAGACTCAGGCATCCGTTTTGTTTTGTTTTGAGAAAGTTATTGTATCTTACTATGTAGCATAGGCTGACCTCACACTCACAGTCCTTTAGCTCAATTTTTCTTGTCTTAGAATTACTGTTGTATACCTCTACACAAATATACACTAAATTCCTGATAGATAATTTTCTAATAAATAATAAGCATTTCTTCATTTTATAAATATTGATCTCAAGATTTTTAAAGCCATACATATTTATTAAGCATATATATATATATATATATATATATATATATATATATATATAAAATAAATTAATTAGATAATGCTCTACTTTTGAACTTCCTTGTTTTATGGTATTTTGTTGTTATTAGTTAAAAAAACTGCATGGGATACACTTTAGAATATAATAAGAAAGACATTTATGCATTAAGCTGTGGGATTCAAGGAGATATACATTTAAGGAACTCTGATATAGATCATCACATGACAATTAATTTACAGTCTATCAGTTGGCATGAAAATATTCACAATTGATTTTGTAGAGATAAGATGAGGTGATTTTTCTTCTATGAATCTTTCCCAATAGGTTATGGATGAGAATTCCTGGAAATAAATTGTTTCAGCAATGACTAATTTAAACTAAAGATAAGTGGGGACATTGTCATATTGTGGATCTAAGGAATAATCATCTTACCAGAGGCTAGCTCTAGCATTCCAAGTAACCTGTGTCAGAACTAACATCCTGTGAGTAATAGACACACTTCATGAAATCTATGAACAGATGGTTGTGAGCCACCATGTGGCTGCTGGGAATTGAACTCAGGACCTCTAGGAAAAGAAACCAGTGTTCTTAACACGTGAGTCTTCTCTCCAGCCCTTTTTGTTTTGTTTTGTTTTTAAAGATTTTTCTTTTTTAAAAAACATTTATTTTCCACAATAGTGTCTAGATTTGATGATTGAATATGGAAAGGATTCCCAGTTGGAGCAGTCTCTGAATTGTCCTTCCTTTAGTCTTTGCTCCATAGTTAGTCTCTACAACTCCTTCCATGGGTATTTTGTTCCTCCTTTTAAGAAGGAACAAAGTATCCACACTTTGGTCTTCCTTCTTCTTGAGATTCCCAGCAATGACATCGTGGCTTACAACAATCTGTAATGGGATCTGATGCCCTCTTCTGATGTGTCTGAAGACAGCTACACTGTACTGATATATATATATATATATATATATATATATATATATATATATATCAGTACAGTGTAGCTGTCTTCAGACACATCAGAAGAGGGCATCAGATC